>CM077098.1:131327674-131465174 GCA_039513925.1 Platanthera zijinensis | reverse complement strand
AAGAAGCCCAAAAATTTAAATCCCAAAAATTACAAACCATGCAGATTCGAAACCACAACCTTTTCTCACTAATGGAAGAGTTGACCACTAAACCATTTGGTTTTTGTTATTCTAAGCTGTATTAAATTATATGTATATAAATATTAATGTATATATTAAAAGACTTATATAATTAATATACATAATTATATAAATATAAATTAAATATTTCTTAGATATATTATTATAATAACTTATTAAATTATTTATTAAAAATTAAAGTTTATGAAATATGTAGGCTCTATTTGTATCACAATATAATCATAATAAATTAATAATTTACATGCAAATTTTTATGTAGTGTTAAATTTTTACGTACAAACTAAAATTTATGTTATTATTTATTTAATTTTTATTAGCAAAATAAAATAAATAGGAAATTATTTACATGAGGTACGATTAATATTAATCTTACGTAATACTATCATCAAACTACAATCAGAGCGTGCATGCGTGGCGTATAAAAATGTTGTTCGAGCAGATATCTTCCCCAAAAATAAATATAGAGCAAATGAAATTTCAATTTTTCTTAGATACGGCATTATAAAGATTAATAATAAAATTAAACATATAAAATTCACTGGTAGATTCAATATCAATATGCAGACATTTAATATAATATTAATTTTTTTTATTTTCTAATTATTTATATATAAATAATAGTAAATAAATTTTCTTATATAACGGTTCGACCCCAGTTGAACCGGTTAAACCTTGAATCTCTCCCTCTGCCGGTTATATGTCCGGTCCGATTTTCAAAACCTTGTCGGTCCCATCTGATCTCGATGAATTACGGGTTACACAGATGTGATCCACCAACCATTAGTCAAAAAGATTAAGTTAATTCATCCCCGCCTCACCCCCGCGACTCATAGGCACTGCGCGGGAGAAAGAAGCAGAGGACAACAAAACAGTATCAAAAGGGCAGGTGAAATGGCTCTAGTTAGTAATTGTATATGTATAAAACTAGAATTGAATACAAGAACTATGCTAGTAATAAGCAGATAAGTAAGTTAGCAGTAAAAATAGTAAATAAAGTGCGACACAAGTAAAGTAAGTAATTAAACTATCCACACTACTATCATATAAGCGTACCTTAACTTATATGAATGCTCATACAAACTTATATATTAAGATTTCTTGTAATATAACTCATCATATAAAAGAGCTCATACTAATTTATATGATGAGCATCTGCAATTATAAATGAACTGTAGTATATGTGTATGCTATGATATGATATGTTAATGACATGCTTCATACAAGTGTAACTCACCCACACGACTCGATTTTGTGCGCACATGTTAAAGTTTGTGACCAGGCGGTCTGTCTTGGCGGTTTGGAGACCGCGCGGTCTGGGGGTTTCCCTTCAGCGGTTTGATTGCTGTGCTGTTGCTGTGCGGTTGCCGAGCGGTCAGGCGGTCTCCCCTAGCGGTCTCTCTCTCTCTCTCTCTGGTGGTAGCCGTGCGGTTAGCCCTTCTGTCTAACCGCGTGGCTTGTGTGGTTTGTTCTGTATAGTCCGCTTAGTCCTGTATTTTTTAGTCCCACATTTCTTATTTGTATCCTCTCATCTCTCCTCCATTCTATATAAGGGAGAGCATACCTTTGTAATAGATACCTTTTTCTGATAATAAAATTTCAGTTATACCATTTCCGGCTTGTTTTAGTTCGCTTCTTACATGGTATCAGAGGGATCGATCCTTTCCTCCTGATTCTGTGAGCCCTCTCTGTCCGCGCGACTTGCTTCTCCGGCTTGCGCCCTGTCCGCGTGATCTCCTTCTTTCCTTGTCGTTGCCCTCTGTGTGCGCGACCTGTTGCCTTGTTCGCTGCGATCTGTCGCCTTGTTCGCCGCGACCTATCGTCGTGTGCCTTGCCTTCTCTTGTGCTTCTGTTCGAGCGGACTGTCTGCTTGCCGCTCGACTTCTTCCCCTCTGCTTGATACTGCGGCTTGGTCGTAGTCTTTCTGGCCGCTGGTGTTTGACATCCTGACCGCTGCAGTTTTTCTTCTGCCTATCCGCGCGGCTTGTTTCCTAACCGCGCGGCTTCTTGCTGTTTACTCTTATGGCTCTTTCTGATGCTTCCACTACCACCACTCCTGCCGCCACCCCTGTTGTCAATCCGGCTCCGCCTCTACCTCCTACTTCTTCCGGGAACCTTGGCACCGTTTCCAAGCTTGTCGGCTCCAACTACCCGGATTGGAGCGTCTCTTTCACTTTTCTCCTTCGCTCGCAACGCAAACGCCACCATCTCGTTGATGAACCCCCTCCTACCACTTTACCTCTCTTTGATGACTGGGATGCGAGTGACGCGCTTGTGCGTACTTGGCTCGCTAACAGTCTATCTGATGAGTGCCTTCCCATCATCCGTCATGATGAGACGGTGAAGGCCGCTTGGCTTCATCTTGCTGCACTATACTCCAAAGGGGCTCAGACGTCCCACATCTATACGTTGTATGCGGACCTCTTTTCCCGGCCTATACCTTGTCTCCTGTTGCTGCCTACCAACAAGTTCAAGCTCTTGGGGCTGAGATTCTTCAGAATCGCCCCTTTTCTGCGGATCTGGCTCAACAACACAAGCACTTCCAGGAGCTTCTGGTTGTGTGTTATCTGCTACGTCTTCCTGACACTTATGATATGATCCGCCAACAAATTCTGGGTGAGGCGGAATCTCATACTTTAGATGCCACCGCTGCTCGCATCGCCGCTATCACCTCTCTCCTTCAGCGCCCGCTTCTGCCCGCTCCTTCTCCACCGGATAACTATGCTCATCAAACTCAGCGGAGTGGCTCTGGTAGCCGCAGTCATCAGTCTGGCGGACGTCCTTCTTCCCGCTATCTCTGCTCTCACTGCGGCCGCACCGGACATACTTCTGACCGCTGCTGGACGAAGCATCCCCATCTTCGCCCCTCGGGTGACTCTTCCGCCTCCTCTTCCAAGTCGTCTGCTTCCGTGGTCACATCATCAGGTAGTGCCCATGTGGTCACTCAAGGTAAATGGCTTATCGACTCCGGAGCAACTAATCATATGATGGGCAATCCTCAATGCTTCTCTCTCCTTGAACAGCATGATCGGTTGCCCCCGGTCCTCATTGCAGACGGTTCTCCCTCCCCGGTTCATGGGTCGGGAGTAGTTCATGTTACTCCGTCCCTTCGGCTAGAGGACACTCTCTATGTGCCCAAGTTTCCGTGCAATCTATTGTCGGTTACTTCTTTGTGCAAGCAGCTACAATGTTCTGTAACGTTTACTCCATCTTCTTGTTCTTTTCAGGATCCGAGCTCCCAACGGACGATTGCTACTGGGACTGAGAGCGGCGGCCTCTACTTCCTCGACAACATTTCCGCTTTGTTCGTCTTCTCTTCTTCTTGTACGGATCTTCTCCAGTGGCATCTCCGTCTCGGTCATCCTCCACCACGGCTTCTACATCAGATTCTACCCCACCTCCCTCCCTCAAATACTCCTCTCAACTGCGAAGCCTGTCAACTTGGCAAGCATCATCGTTCCTCCTTCCCGCCGAAGCAAGGTCGGGGCTCTACTCGTCCGTTTGATCTAGTCCACTCCGATATCTAGGGGCCTGCTCCTACCCTTACTGTTGGTCGGGGTAGTTCTTATTTTGTAACCTTTCTCGGTGACTTTTCTAGATGTACTTGGGTGTATCTCTTACGAGATCGCTCTGAACTTTTTAATGTATGGACCTCTTTTTATCATTTAATCAAAAATCAGTTTGGTGTTGGTATTAAAACTTTTCGCTTTGATAATGCAAAAGAGTACTTAAGTCATGCTTTTACCTCCTTCTGTGTGCAACATGACGTTATTCATCAGACAAGCTGTGTCTATACCTCCCAACAAAATGGGGCGGCGAAACGCAAAAACCGTCACCTCCTCGATGTCACTCGCACATTGATGGCTCAAATGCATGTCACTCGCTCATATTGGGGCTATGCTGTTCTTCTTGCCTGCTATCTCATCAATCGCATTCCCTCCTCCGTTCTCAACGGAAAAACCCCTTTTTCCATCCTTTATCCAGGCAAGGAGCCTTTTCCTCTCCCTCTCCGAATCTTTGGGTGCACTGCTTTTGTGCATGCCCCATCTGCCACTCGTGATAAGCTCTCCCCTCGCTCCACCAAATGTGTCTTTCTGGGGTACTCCGCCACTCAGAAAGGCTACTGCTGCTTTGACCCTGTTCTTCGTAAGCAGTTCGTCTCCGCTGACGTTACCTTCTTCGAGAATGTCTCCTACTTCTCAGATGACTCCTCGTCTCTTCCCCCCACCTCTGATTCTCCTATTATTCCGTTCGTTCCCTCATCTCCTACTGCGATATCCGCCCCTCCTCCGTCTCCGCCCACTCCTCTCCCTCCGCCTCTCTCTCCGCCTCCATCTCCCTCATCTCCGCTGTCGTCGCTCTCTCCTCCCGGGTCAGCTCTCTCTGCCACGGATGCTCTGGACACCGAAGAGCCCGCGGACCTGGATCTTCCTGTCGCTCTTCGCAAAGGAGTGCGGACGTGTACCCTACACCCCCCTTGCTGCTATTGTTTCATATGATCGTCTTACCTCTTCTCGCAGGGCCTTTGCGCTGGCTATCTCTGCCACTACCACACCTCATTCCTACCAGGAGGCCCTTGCTATTCCTCACTGGAAGATGGCCATGGATGAGGAAATGGCGACCCTAACAGAGCGGGGTACCTGGACTCTTGTCCCTCCTCCCTTTGATACAGATGTTGTTGGCTGTCGCTGGGTCTTTGTGGTCAAATTTGGCCCAGATGGCACTGTGGACCATTATAAAGCTCGCTTGGTGGCTAAGGGCTTTACTCAGACCTATGGGGTTGATTACTTTGACACATTCTCTCCCGTGGCTCGTCTCAGCACTATATGGGTCCTTCTCTCTGTGGCGGTCAACAAAGACTGGCCACTTTTCCAGCTGGATATCAAGAATGCCTTCCTTTATGGTGATCTTTAGGAGGCCGTCTACATGGAGCAACCTCCTGGGTATGTTGCTCAGGGGGAGACACGAGTATGCCGGCTACAGAAGGCAATCTATGGCCTCAAGCAGAGCCCTCGAGCTTGGTTTGACAAGTTCAGCGGCATCGTGGCGGCCGTTGGTTTTGCTCGCAGCTCTGCTGATCACTCTCTATTTATTCGCAAAACCTCTTCGGGACTGGTGGTTCTTGCAGTATATGTTGATGATATTCTTCTCACTGGCGATGACCAGGAAGGGGTAGCCTTGACAAAGCGGCATCTTCGCCAACATCTGGTCACGAAAGATATGGGTTCTCCGAAGTACTTTTTGGGGATCGAAATCTCTCGAAAGCCCAACTCTTTAGTCATCTCTCAGCGTAAGTATGCCCTTGATATTTTAAAAGAAGCGGGATTGACTGGGGCCAAACCTGCCCGATGTCCCATGGCTGTTAGAGAAGACAAAACCTGGACAGATGATTCGCCTCTTCTTTCAGATGCTTCGCGGTACAGGCGTCTGGTTGGTAAGCTCATATACCTCACCGTGACTAGGCCCGACATTTCCTATGTTGTGGGCAAGGTGAGTCAATTCATGCAAGCTCCCAGGGAGTGTCATCTACAGTCCGCCTTACGGATCTTGGAGTACGTCAAAGCAGCCCCAGGGAAAGGATTGCTCTTTCAGAAGAATGATCATCTGAGGGTTGAAGCATACTCAGATGCGAGTTACGCTGATGACAAAGGGGACCGCAAGTCTACCTCCGGTTTCTGTACTTTTGTTGGGGGCAATTTGGTGAGCTGGAAGAGCAAGAAGCAGTCTGTTGTTTCCAGGTCCAGTGCTGAAGCAGAGTATCGGAGTATGGCGTCGACCACTTGTGAGCTAAAATGTCTACGAGCTCTAATGCTGGATTTAGGAGAGGTTTACAACCATCCTCTACCTATGTTCTGTGATAACAAGTCTGCCATATGCATCTCCAAAAATCCGGTCTTTCATGAAAGAACCAAGCACATTGAGGTTGACTGTCATTTCATTCGTGAAGAAATCTTAAAGGAACAAATTTGCACTCCCTTTGTCACTTCTGATAAAGAGCTGGCTGACATCTTCACCAAGCTAGTTTCTGCCTCGTTTCATCATATTTGTGACAAGGTGGGCATGATCGATATATATGCTCCAGCTTGAGGGGGAGTGTTGAAGTTGGTGACCGGGCGGTCTGGCGGTCTGTCTTGGCGGTTTGGAGACCGCGCGGTCTGGCGGTTTCCCTTCAGCGGTTTGATTGTTGTGCTGTTGCTGTGCGGTTGCCGAGCGGTCAGGCGGTCTCCCCTGGCGGTCTCTCTCTCTCTGGTGGTAGCCGTGCGGTTAGCCCTACTGTCTAACCGCGCGGCTTGTGCGGTTTGTTCTGTATAGTCCGCTTAGTCCTGTATTTTTGAGTCCCACATCTCTTATTTGTATTCTCTCATCTCTCCTCCATTCTATATAAGGGAGGGCATACCTTTGTAATAGATACCTTTTTCTGATAATAAAATTTCAGTTATACCATTTCCGGCTTGTTTTAGTTCGCTTCTTACAGCACAGACCTTTGTTTTCTCATCTGTTTGGAGATAGCTAGTCTCTTATGTACTATCGTCGTTGCTACGGAAGCTATGGAACGGGTACCTCCAATCCTAGGCGGGTATACACATTATCAGGCCTAGACCTTACACATGCCTTTATACACGTCCTAGATGTACCTCTTGAGCTCTTGCGTACTTTTGCTCAAGTCCATGAGTCTTTTTTGGTCTGGTGTGCATTTTTGGGAATTGTCTTCCAGATTGTAGTATAAATAGCCTACTTGCCCCTCAAACCCTTACACCTCACAAGAGTCAGTGTACTTCCATCATTATACCGACTGGACTAGTACTGAAGACCCGCCACTATTATGTAAATGCAAAGTATCACCTCACCCATCCAAGCCTATAACTCGTAGGACTAACAAGTTCTCATATTACCATTATACCGAGCCTCCAGCTCCCAGGACTAACTATTCCTTATCACAACTCATCATCCTATGAGATGATGTTCACTGATTATGTAGTTCTCATAATATTTATACTCTTGCTTAATGATGAGTTATACTTAATGGTTTAGGGTGAATCTTAGACTTCCCGAGGTATATCCGATGAAGGGCTCGTAGTGATACTAGAAAGTATGATGGGCTGAAGCCCTAAACTCCCTTTCTCAAGATATTTAATCTTATAAGTGGCTACCCTTTATTTAAACCCTCTCTCAAGATTACATTAGCTATTCTAAGTTTTATGATTCTTAAAGGGGAGAGATGATTTATCGTCCGACTGCAAGTTTTTAGCCACTCCCCTTAGTGTCCATGTACACTAACACTTATCACCAATTGGTGACTTTTCTGGGACTTTAACTAGAACTCTATGTGTAACACCCCTATCCGTCGTATAGCATATAGCAGTAGGTCCGGCCGGGGCCCGACGCCATATACTACGGACAGACCGGTTGGTTACGCGTTGAAACCATACAACCAATCACCAACGTCCTACACAGAGTCATTCTAGCGGAAGCAAATTATTAAGTTGCACAAATTCAAGAACCCTGCCAAGCAAGAATGTCCACTACATAAGTACCAATAGGAATGAAAAATACAAAAGTACCGGCCTTATGGCCTTACAAGGTTTTCTTAACAAAAACATGTCTTACATACTTCGGCTCGCAGGCCGGCCATACATGAAATAAACGGAAAGCATAAAAGGGTTAGGCCTTCGAGGGCCAGCACCGCAACATGGGCTTTAGCCCGCTATTTTCCGCTCGGCTCCGCAGCACCTGCAAGCACAAACCACCGCCCGGTGACAAACAAAAGCAACGGTCAGCTATGCTGACCAAATTATAACGATCCCGCCCCCAAAATCGGGGCGGCGATGCTCTTTCCCTGCACCTTATAAGTATAGGCAATATATTAGTGTGAACACACATCATCACAGGCGTAGGCTCGCACGACCACACACCTCGTGCACACAGGGCACATTCGCGGCGAACCGGCCAACGTCACGTCAATTCAAGCCATAGACGTTCCCGTTCCACCACCGTCTCATGGACGGCCAACTATATGAGCATTTTGCCTTCCTGGCCTTGGTCACGGCAATTTAAGCCATAGACCGCCAAAGACCCTCATCCATGCCAATGGTCCTACCGAACGACATAGACCGGGTACGGTTCCGCCTGACCCGTGCTCACACCGCAACGGCAATTTAAGCCATATGCGCAGGTCAAGACTCACCGAGTCCCGTTTCCACCACAATAATCACATAACCCGGTTATGTTCACGTTGGCTCCCCGGCCATCGTGTTGGCAAAACCCGCTTTTGCCTAGTTTTCCGGGTGCACCTTGGAGTTAATCTCCAAGGCTCCCTGATGCAATCTACCACGTAGAAAACCCGAAAACACCCAAACATCCGGATTCTTGCCCGGTTCAAATGCAATGCAACATCACCAATCCGGCTCTACTTGTCCGGATAGGCTTCACACACAATGCTTATGTCTGTTTTCGCATACGGACTCTACACAAGGGGGACTTTACATATCTACCCCAAGGAATGCTCCAACTCTTCGCTCACTCGTGAGAGAGGGCTTCTTATGCAAAGGGAAAAAGAGCTTCACATGCCCAAGGATGAGAAATCGTTACCCTCGCGTTCTTCCGCGGCGCCATCGAAAACTATGCGGTTGGAAAGCACCGCAACGGCGTCACCTCCACGGATCTGGACTCGGATCGCGATTCGGAGCTCCGAAGCTCCTCCGGCGGCCAGATCTTGGTCTCCAACCTCTCACCTTGCTCTCCCTTCTCTCTAGGATTTAGAAAGAGAAAACCCAAGTGAAAATGGGGTTTGCAAACCCTATTTTTGGGTTTAAGCTACCAGCAACCACTCCCAGCCGTAGGATCCCAAGCCAAGGAAACGAACGGCCACGATTAGGCCTCAAAATACTAAATCTGCGCCGAACACGGGTTGCAACACGGCCGTGTCACCCATTCGCCGTCTCGATAGAGTGGAAAAACCAGCACACGGCCTCCGACACGCCCGTGTCACCTGCGACATGCCCGTGTCGGGACCCGTGTCACGCCCCCCGTGTGCAATCGACCAACGTTTTGCAGTCAGAGAGGTACACGGCCTTGTGACACGGCATCAGACACGCCCGTGTCAAATTTGACACGCCCGTGTTTGTGCTCGTGTACCACCCTTGCACGGCCCGTGTACCACCCTTGCAGAATCCCTGGAGTGATACGGCCTGGGACACGCCCGTGTCCTAGGTCGTGTTCTACAACTCGACTAGCGTCGACCGCCAAAGCGTCGACCGCACGACCCGAGGCCGAACACGCCTGTGTCACGCCCGTGACACGCCCGTGTCACGCCCGTGACAACTGCTCCAAAATCCAAACTGGGCTTAAAACATCACCCGTCCCTCTTTTGAGTTTCGTGGTGTTACAACTCTCTCCCCCTTAAAAGAATTTCGTCCACGAAATTACTAAAGGAAAGTAAACATAAAACCAAGAGCGGTACCTGAGCGAAATAACTCTAGGTACTCCTCCAGCATGGTCTGCTCCCGTTCCCAAGAGAGCTCCTCACGACCGCAATTGTCCCAACAGACCTTGACCATTCGGATTTCCTTGTTACGGAGCCTCTTGACCTCTGCATCTTCAATACAAACGGGCTTGACCTTAGTCGTCAACCCTTCGTCCACCGGTACTTGATCAACTGCGATCACCTGCGAAGGTTCTTGCACCGCCTTCTGCAATACAGAGATGTGGAACACATCGTGTAGACCACTCAACTCCACCGATAGCTTCAAACGGTAAGCAGCTTCGCCGACTCGCTCCAGAACCTCAAAAGGTCCAAGGTATCTTGGGCTCAGCTTCTTCAAGCGTATACCCGCGAAACCCCCTTGAACGGCTTCACTTTCAAGTATACCCAATCGCCTACCGCAAACTCCACGTTCCGGTGCTTGGCATTGTAGTACTTCGCCTGCCTGTCCTGAGCGATCAACAAGCGCTCCCGAATGATCCGCACCAACGAGGTAGCACTCTCCACCTCCTGCTTCTTGTACAACCTTGCCTCACCCGTTTCAAGCCACGATAACAGCGTGCGACACTTCCTACCATACAGGGCCTCGAAGGGCGCCATTTGGATACTCGCCTGGTAGCTGTTGTTGTACGCGAACTCCACCAAATATAGGTGGTCCTCCCAATGCTTCCTGAAGTCTAGAACACACATGCGGAGCATGTCCTCCATCGTTCTATTGACTCTCTCGGTCTGCCCATCCGTCTGCGGATGGAAGGCTGTGCTGAACTTCAACTTTGTCCCCAGCATCTGCTGCACCAACCTCCAATTATTGGACGTGAAACGCCCATCGCAATCACTCACAATGCTGCGAGGCACACCATGCAGTCTAACTATATTGACAACATACAACTTTGCTAATTTCTCCACTGGATCATCCTTCCTATGCGGAATGAAATGCGACACTTTAGTTAACCGATCTACGATCACCTAGATGGCGTCGTTCCCTTTCTGCGACCTTGGCAACCCATGCACAAAGTCCATAGATATGTCGTCAAACTTCCACTCCGGTATAGGCAAGGACTTCAGAAATCCTCCCGGCTTTTGGCACTCCGCCTTCACCAAGGCGCACGTTTGGCACTTAGCCACAAACAACGCCACATCTTTCTTAAGCCCCGGCCACCAAAACAGCTTCTTGAGATCACGATACATCTTCGTGCTCCCTGGGTTGATTGAGTACTTGGTATGATGAGCCTCGTACATCAACTCCGCCCGTAGGTTACTCCCGCTTGGGACGCACAACCGATGATCCTTCCTTAGCAACCCATCTACCACTGAAAACTGGGAATTTGACCCATCCAACGCTGCCTCCATAAGCTCCTTCATGGAGTCATCTAACTCCAATGCCTGTCGAACCCGGTCAGCCAGGTCATACTGAACTTCTGTCCAGTTTAACATTGCTTTGGCGCTCGTCTGCCTGTCAACGCAAAAGATCTCAAGCTCCTCCAACTCCCGTATCAACCGCTCATCATGCACCGACAACCAGTTGGCTTGGGCGGGAGCCCTGCGACTCAACGCATCTGCAACTGCATTGCCCTTCCCGGGTACATAATGTATTTTGAAGGTGTAGTCCCCCAGGAACTCCATCCACCTCCTCTGCCTCATATTAAGATCCTTCTGATCCAACAAGTACTTCAGGCTCTTGTGATCGGTATATATATCGACCCTTATGCCGTATAGGTAGTGCCTCCATAGCTTAAGTGCAAATACCACGGCCGCCAACTCCAAGTCGTGGACCGGATAGTTCCTTTCATACACTTTCAGCTGACGCAATCCATACACAATCACACTTCCATGCTGCAATAACACGCATCCCAAACCACTACCTGAAGCGTCGCTATACACCTCAAAGCCCTCGGTGCCACTCGGCGAACTAAGCACTGGCGCCATGGTCAACCGTCTCTTCAGCTCCTCAAACGCTTGCACGCACTCCTGCGTCCACAAGAATCTCTGATCTTTCCTTGTCAACTTCGTGAGAGGTAGCGCTATCCGCGAGAAGTTCTCTACGAAGCACCTGTAATATCCGGCAAGCCCGTGAAAACTACGGACTTCCGCGACAGAAGACAACGCAGACCACTCCTGTATCGCAACGATCTTCGTCGGATCCACCGCTATACCTTCCCCACTAACAATGTGACCAAGGAACGCTACTGAGGGTAGCCAGAACTCGCACTTGGAGAATTTCGCATAAAGCTCATTCCTCCTCAAAGTCTCCAACACCAGATGCAAGTGCTTGAAGTGATCTTCTTCGCACTGCGAGTACACCAATATATCGTCAATAAAGACGATCACAAAGCGATCCAGGAAATCTCGGAACGTCCTGTTCATCAAGTCCATAAATACTGATGGCGCATTCGTCAGTCCAAACGGCATGACCGTGAACTCAAAATGCCCATACCTTGTGCTGAACGCCGTCTTCGGGATATCACACTCCCTTATCCTCAGCTGATAGTACCCCGACTTCAAGTCCAACTTAGAATATACTGACGATCCGACTAACTGATCAAAGAGATCATCAATCCTCGGGATCGGGTACTTGTTATTTTTCGTCAGCTTGTTCAACTCTCTGTAGTCGATACACAACCGCATACTATCATCCTTCTTCTTAACGAAGAGGACCGGTGCGCTCCAAGGCGACGAGCTTGGACGCACATACCCTTGCTCCATCAGCTCCTCTAGCTGAACTTTCAACTCTGCCATCTCCTTAGGCGCCAACCTATACGGAGCACGTGACACCGGTTTGGCCCCCGGCACGAGCTCGATGGTGAAATCGATCTCCCGCTGCGGCGGGGCTCCGGGAAGACTATCCGGGAACACATCGGGGTATTCGCAAACCACGGGAATGCTATCCAACGTGGACTTTGGCTCCACAACCCCCACTATTGCGAAGAACAGCTCTGCACCAGCACGAACTGCATGCCTTTACCACCTGAAGAGCAGACATCAGCGCCTTGCTCAACCCCTTGAGTCCCTCGAATGTTGTCCCCCGCCCAACACCCAGCTTGACCTCCTTCCGGTCACAGTCAATCCAAGCTTTCTGCTTCGAAAGCCAATCCATCCCAAGGATCACGTCGAACTCTACTAGCGGCAGCAATGACGCTAGCAAGTCGAACTCTTGGCTCCCTATGTGAACCTTTACGGCGCACACCCTGTCCGCACGCATCGAGCACCCATTCGGTAGCAGCACATCCAACTTGTCCTTCGCCATCGAAGAAGGGACTCCGATGAGCGATATGAAACTTTCGGACAAGAAGGAATGCGAAGCCCCCGTGTCGAACAGTGCCCATGCCGGACTATCACTAATCATAACAAAGCCTATACAAACAATATTAGGCTAACAAGCAATAGACAACATTATATAAAGTTAACTTGCTGTAAATTAACTCGTGCCTGTCACCACGTCAGCTTGTTTGATGGCCTCCTGCTGGCCCAAGTTATAGACTCTAGGCTGAGTCGGAGCATAGTGGGACGCGGTTGACTCCACCGCCTTGGCCTTCTCTTCGTAAGTAGCTCCTTGCTTTCTCTCGGACTTTGGGCATCCGCTCCAGCAATCGCGGGCAAAGTGCCTCGTCTTTCCACACGTGAAACAAGCGCCCGGGGTTCGATTAGTAGTTGCCCCCGAGACACCCGTAGAAGAAGCTGGACCTGACGTCCTAGCCTTCTTGAAGACTTTTCGATAGCCCGACTTCGACGTAGTCGGCGCTTTGAACTCCGATTTCTTTCCGCCAGAATCCTTCTTAGCTTGCACATTCTTCATGTCCTTCTCCAAGGACCGGGCCGAGTTGACCAAGGTTAGGAAACCCTGCGCCATGGGCCCTGACAGTAGCAACCTCAGCTCATCTCTTAACCCTTCATAGAAAAGGTTAGTCTTTCGCTCCTCGTCGGCAAAAGTAGCGCTAGCATATCTCCCCAACCGAGTAAACTCGTGGAGGTACTCGTCTACAGTGCTATCTCCTTGCACCAACTTTTGGAACTCGTTCTCCAATGCGATCCTCTGCGCTGAGGGGAGGTATCGAGCCATGAACAGTCTCGAAAACTCCGTCATAGGAACTTCGGCCAACGGCCTTCCCCTCAACTGGTGTAGCTCTAGGCCTTCCCACCATAACCTTGCGTCCCCATCCAACAGGAATGTCGCTATTATGGTCTTCTGCCACTCTTCCGTTTCTGTAGCTGTCATCACCCTATTGACTCTTGAGAGCCAATCCTCAGCCTGGGTCGGGGTTCCCGTCCCCGAGAACACCGGTGGGTGGAAGCCCATCACATGCTTCAACTGTCTTTCAGTTGCTCTCCTAGGCAACTCCGGCTCCACCGCCACCTGCTCAACCCTTCTAGGCTCCGCCGCTTGGAGCGGCACTTGCTCCCCCGCAGGAGCAGGCTGCTGCACCTGTCTTGCAGGTTGCGCATTAATCATAGCAAAGACAACTTTTGCCACCTATCTAATGGTCTCGGCAGACGGAGGTGTTGCATGCGCTTCACTTGGCGCACTGCTTGCCTCAGAACCTGGCCGTTCTGACGGCCCAGCACCACTCCTGGTCACCTATAATCGTGCAAAACACCGATAAGCGACCAAAAATTACTGCAAACAGCAATTATAGGAACACGCAGGTTCCTCAAACATGTATATTTTCATTCCTAAGTGGACATTCATGGGTTCTTTTCATGTTATAACGATGACGCACACATGTGCTCACCACCCCTTAAAGTGAATTCGTCCATGAATTCATTTAAGTTTGACCGAAACCAGTAGTCTGATACCAATTTGTAACACCTCTATCCGTCGTATAACATATAGCAGTAGGTCCGGCCGGGGCCCGACGCCATATACTACGGACAGACCGGTTGGTTACGCGTTGAAACCATACAACCAATCACCAACGTCCTACACAGAGTCATTCTAGCGGAAGCAAATTAATAAGTTGCACAAATTCAAGAACCCTGCCAAGCAAGAATGTCCACTACAAAAGTACCAATAGGAATGATAAATACAAAAGTACCGGCCTTATGACCTTACAAGGTTTGCTTAACAAAAACATGTCTTACATACTTCGGCTCGCAGGCCGGCCATACATGAAATAAACGGAAAGCATAAAAGGGTTAGGCCTTCGAGGGCCAGCACCGCAACATGGGCTTTAGCCCGCTATTTTCTGCTTGGCTCCGCAGCACCTGCAAGCACAAACCACCGCCCGGTGGCAAACAAAAGCAACGGTCAGCTATGCTGACCAAATTATAACGATCCCGCCCCCAAAATCGGGGCAGTGATGCTCTTTCCCTGCACCTTATTAGTATAGGCAATATTTTAGTGTGAACACACATCATCACAGGCGTAGGCTCGCACGACCACACACCTCGTGCACACAGGGCACATTCGCGGCGAACCGGCCAACGTCACGTCAATTCAAGCCATAGACGTTCCCGTTCCACCACCGTCTCATGGACGGCCAACTATATGAGCATTTTGCCTTCCTGGCCTTGGTCACGACAATTTAAGCCATAGACCGCCAAAGACCCTCATCCATGCCAACGGTCCTACCGAACGACATAGACCGGGTACGGTTCCGCCTGACCCGTGCTCACACCGCAACGGCAATTTAAGCCATATGCGCAGGTCAAGACTCACCGAGTCCCGTTTCCACCACAATAATCACATAACCCGGTTATGTTCACGTTGGCTCCCCGGCCATCGTGTTGGCAAAACCCGCTTTTGCCCAGTTTTCCGGGTGCACCTTGGAGTTAATCTCCAAGGCTCCCTGATGCAATCTACCACGTAGAAAACCCGAAAACACCCAAACATCCGGATTCTTGCCCGGTTCAAATGCAATGCAACATCACCGATCCGGCTCTACTTGTCCGGATAGGCTTCACACACAATGCCTATGTCCGTTTTCGCATACGGACTCTACACAAGGGGGACTTTACATATCTACCCCAAGGAACGCTCCAACTCTTCGCTCACTCGCGAGAGAGGGCTTCCTATGCAAAGGGAAAAAGGGCTTCACATGCCCAAGGATGAGAAATCGTTACCCTCGCATTCTTCCGCGACGCCATCGAAAACTATGCGGTTGGAAAGCACCGCAACGGCGTCACCTCCGCGGATCTGGACTCGGATCGCGATTCGGAGCTCCGAAGCTCCTCCGGCGGCCGGATCTTGGTCTCCAACCTCTCACCTTGCTCTCCCTTCTCTCTAGGATTTAGAAAGAGAAAACCCAAGTGAAAATGGGGTTTGCAAACCCTATTTTTGGGTTTAAGCTGCCAGCAACCACTCCCAGACGTCGGATCCCAAGCCAAGGAAACGAACGGCCACGATTAGGCCTCAAAATACTAAATCTGCGCCGAACACGGGTTGCAACACGACCGTGTGCCTGGTCGTGTCACCCATTCGCCGTCTCGATCGAGTCGAAAAACCAGCACACGACCTTTGACACGGCCTCTGACACGCCCGTGTCACCTGCGACACGCCCGTGTCGGGACCCGTGTCACGCCCCCCGTGTGCAATCGACCAACGTTTCGCAGTCAGAGAGGTACACGGCCTTGTGACACGGCATCAGACACGCCCGTATCAAATTTGACACGCCCGTGTTTGTGCCCGTATCACGGCCCGTGTACCACCCTTGCAGAATCCCTGGAGTGACACGGCCTGGGACACGCCCGTGTCCTAGGCCGTGTTCTACAACTCGACTAGCGTCGACCGCCAAAGCGTCGACCGCACGACCCGAGGCCGAACACGCCCGTGACACGCCCGTGACACGCCCGTGACACGCCCGTGACACGCCCGTGACACGCCCGTGACACGCCCGTGACACGCCCGTGACACGCCCGTGACACGCCCGTGTCACGCCCGTGACACTTGCTCCAAAATCCAAACTGGGCTTAAAACATCACCCGTCCCTCTTTTGAGTTTCGGGGTGTTACACTATGACACTCCAAACCTACCACAAATCCACTTTGGATCAATTATTATTCAAATGCGTGACATGATTATAAATTGATGATCGACCATAAGACAATTGTTCTCCAAAAAAAAATCTATAACTTATTGGAGCTGATATAAATGATGTCCTATAGATATATTCCAAGTTTCATTAACTTCACATATGATTATGATGATCTATTCACTACATCAATATTTTGCTAATCGCGGGTCATCACTCAAATGAACTAGATATGATCTTAAGAATGTAACTTTCAATTCCTTTATCCAAATGATCTAAATTTCACATCAGGGGTTTATCATGGCATAAATAAGAAATGATCACAACTCATGAATTTTCTAATTAATTTGGCCATGAAGAAAAATTCTCTAAATATGTGACACTTGTAAAATTACACATGAAGTACTAGTTATAGTTGTCCAATTGTTCCAAATAAATTATCAGTGGTACTTATTGCTAAAATAAGGTGATGGACAAAATTTCATAATTTTTCACATTTAATTAGTCCATAATTTTCATATGTGAATATCAATTTCAAAGTATCACTTTACAAAGTAAGTACCTAAAATAATTATCCAAAATTAGAAGCATATTTTTAGAGGTTCCTAATGATATAAAAAATATCTAGCAAGAGATTTAGAATTTTTCAAATTATATAGACGACAAGTATTTGCAAAATACATAAGTGAGACAAATGAAATTATTGATTTTCCTCAAGATAAATAATTCCCAAAAATTTCAATTAAATTACCAGAGGTGCAATGTGACAGTTGAGTCCAGAGGACAACATGGGAGGAGGAGTGGGTGGCCAAGCAAACTCCATCTCCAATTTCTTTATTCGCCCCTTTTTGAAATTTTGGGCCTTTCCCAAAATCACCCTTATGAAGAACTTGACATGCCAAAATCAAACTATAAGAAAGGTAGTTATGTCATGTGATATAGAATGGACTGTGGGCTAAGCCTTGACCCATTGGAATTGTGCTTGGGACCATGGAACTCCATTTTGGGCTAACATAGGTTGGTCATGATTCCCATGGCATCACCCATTGTTGGTTGGGCCATGTTGTGGCCCTGATTTGGCTAATTGGGCCATATGGTTTAATTTGATCTAATTTGACCTAAGTTTTACTTATGTTTAACTTGGGTCAATTTGGGTAAATTAGTTGTCCAATTGTTGGGGTTTCTTGTCAATTGAACCTATATTAGGATTTAGAAGGTAGTGTGGGGTCAATTTGAAATCTAATTGGGCCAATTTAAGTTGATTTGGGCTATGTTGACCTAGAGTTGACTTTATCAATTTGACCACTTTGGTTGACCAACTCATGGGGTCTATGATCAATTGAGTCTCTTTTAGGATTAGGGGCATAATGGTGAGGTCAATTTGTGCTTGTGAGTTCACCTTGAGGTAAATTGATCTAAGTTGAATTGTGCTCTATTGGGTGCACCATGTGAGTTCCCCTTAGTTCAAGGAACCCTATGGTCACTTTTTGCACTACCTCGCATGTCATGACACTTGTCCTACCATAATACTATCTAGTGGTCTATTATGAATAAGAATGTTACATGCCAATATTCGTCCTTTCGAGCAGTGCGTTGGGGAGGCCGTTATAAGAAAGTGCAATTTTTTATAACGGCCTCCCCAGTACACTACTTGAAAAGACAAACATCGGCATACCCGACATCCAACTCATAAGAGTTAAGCCTTAACCGATCTGTAGACTATGCACCCCAACCCCTCTCTATCCACTAATGGGTTATTGGAGGTCGCACCCTCCCTTCAATGAGAAGTGATCCAGTTAAGCGCCCCAATAGGAACTTCCCAGAAGGTCACCGATCCTAGGACAACTCCATCCCGAGCACGCTTAACTATAAAGTTATTTCACTTCTCATCATCAATTGAGCTTCACATTGCACAAAAGGACGACCGCTGACACCCCTAACATCCAGCTCAAAAAGGTTTAAGCCTCAACCGATCTGCAGACCATACACCCCAACCACTCTCCATCTACAAGCAGTTTGTTGGAGGCTGCAACCTCCCTTCAATGAGAAGTGATCCAGTTATGCTCTCTTATGGGGACTTCACAGGAGGTCACCCATGGAAATTGGTGAAGAGATGTGAAAGAACTTTATAGTTAAGCGTGCTCGGGCTGGAGTAGTTTTGGGATGGGTGACCTCCTGTGAAGTCCTCGTAGAGGCGCTTAACTGGATCACTTCTCATCGAAGGGAGGTTACGTCTTCCAACAACTCGCCTGTGGAAGGAAAAGCGTTATGGTGCATAGTCTGCAGATCAGTTGAGGCTTAACCCTTTTGAGTTGGATGTTGGGGGTGCTGGCGGTCGTTCTTTCGAGCAGTGTGCTGGGGAGGCCATTACAGGAATGCACCCGACTGAAGGAGAAGATAGAGTACTTCATCCGATAAGGGTATTTGGGGAGGTACTTACAGAATCAAGTGCCCAATCGTCCCCCATCGAACTAACCTGGATGGATTCAGCCCCCATCATGACAAGACGTGCAAGGGGGCATGTAAATGGTCGGAGAGGTTAGAACTATTGTTAGCTCTCCTTTCCAACTCCTTGCCATTGCTCTGGATGAGAGGGAGTTGGAAAACCCGAAACCATCGACGGATACCACCATCAGCTTCGGTGATGAAGACTCGAAGGGGGTGCACATGGCGCACCAAGATCCTCTCATCATCAGTGAGGGAATCGACGATCCATACTTCAGGGTTAGATGGATACTGATTGATAGTGGAAGCTCGGTGAACATCTTATTCGAATCTATAAGATTGCCCCCCCTTACCAAAGAGTTACCCGATCTTATGTCCAGAACCGCCGCCTTACGGTGACACTAACATACGAGCTAGTCGATACCGCAATACGTCGATCCTGACGGCTAGTATGATCATTTTAACTTATATGCCACTTTGAGAACAAAAGTATAATAAATAATTACAAGTCCACAACACAAGCATCATCATATATAAAAATAAAGATATTGCATAGTCCGACAACGAGTACATAGAGTGTAAGGGCTTATGCTCGGTACATACTATAATGAATAAATCACTCTCTCTCACATCACTCTAAGCGGAAGTAAAAAACTATTGCTCGTCATCACCTGACGTCGAACCATAGTAGTGCGCGGTATCTGCTCCTCAAGTCCTGCCACCACATCCTACTGGCCTGCTGGTGCTCCTTCTCCTCGAGCTCCTAAAATGATACGCTCACAACCGATGGTTAGTCATAAAAACTAAGTCATTTTGTCCTCGCCTCACCCCCGTGAATCCCAAGCACGGTGCAGGAGGACGAAAAAGGGAGACAATAAGGGGTAAAATCAAAATAGCAGTGTCATAGTGAAATTACTCTATCATGAATAAATCTATCTAGCAGATATACCAATATTATAGCAGTTCTATATAATATAGCAAGAGTATAAGAACAGTAGTACTGAAAAAAAGATCAATATAGTAAAAGCAGGTATTGTACAGAAAAGTAACTAATTGCAGCTATGTTATCATCACATGAGTACCTTAACTTTTATGAATGCTCATACAAACTTATAAGTTAGGATTTCAGGAATTGTAACTTATCATATAAAAGAGCTCATACTAATTTATATGATAAGGATATGCATTATGTATGCTCTAAGTATGTATGTATGCTATGATGTGTTATGCATGATATGATTCACACAAGTGCAACTCACAGACATGACTCTATGATCACAGACCTTTAGTTCCCACTTTTTGGAGTTAGCTAAACTCTCTGGTACCACCGTTGTGGCTACGACAGCAGTGGAGCGGGCGTCTCCACTCCTGGGCGGGTATACACACTACCAGGCCGAGACCTCCTATACGCCTCTATACATGTCATAAGTGCACTCTAGAGTCTCTGCGTACTAATCGCTGGCTATCCCACCAGAATTTTTGGTCAAGTGTGAAATTTCATGGATCGTCCTCCAGACCGCAGTGAAAAATAACCCACTGGCCCCTCAAATCCTCACACCTTGCCAGAGTCACCGTACTTCCGTCGGTGTGACGACTGGCCCAGTATCGCATGACCCGCCACTAATATATTTCTATGCACATGTAAATTATTTCAACTTTAGCCTCCAGCTCGCAGGAACAACCCGTCCTGATGTAATTCTCCTGAGCCCCCAGCTCGCAGGACTAGCCTATCATGTATCCCTCAAACCCTACATGGGTGAGATTGCCATAAGAGCTCTTAAGCCTCCAGCTCGCAGGACTAAGCCGTCTTGTATCCCTCCAACCCTACACGGGTGAGATTGTTACATTGTTCCTTCAACCTATTTTATTAATCCACTCTTGTCTAACTTTAATTATACTTAGAGGCTTAGGGTTAATCCTGGACTTCCCGAGATCTACCCGGTGAATGACTCACAGCGGTACTAGGGAATACGATGAGTTGAATCCCAAATCCCCCTTTCTAGGACACTTACTATTATTGGTGACTACCCGTTATTAATACCCCACTCTTGTTGTTGCTCTTGCACAAACCTAATGATTTAAGGTACTTATCAGGAGGTCGATGATCTTCTGCCAGATCCCGCCCTAGTTATTCTCTTAGGTGACTTGCACTCCAATAATCGATACTAAGTAGTGACCTACTTATGATTTTGTCCAGGGTTTCAAACTTCCTAAAACATCTCTCAATTCAATTATATGTCACTACCCCGTGTGCTCTAATGTTACATGTCACTTTTGTTAAACGCAACTCATGACTTGACCCTAACCCATATGTGGTGACTTCCGATTCCTTGGGCCCAAGGCCTCCAAATTTTTACCATGGGTTACTCATATGATTATTAGGGATACACCAGAATTCCATAATTTTCTAATTATTTTGGTCCATAATCAAAATTATTTAATTAAGTGACCTAGGTCACAATGAACATGAACTATCATAACCAGAGATCCTTTAAGTCTAATTAATTTATCTGGTATTCATCTAGGTTAAAAAGATATGCATACAAAATATCCTAATTTTCCAAAGTGATTTGACCCCTATTTCCTATTTATGAATAAAATCACAATATTTTCGTTTTTCAAATGAAGTGCTAGAAATAATCAACCAAAAATTCTGGGAAAATTCCTTGTAATTAATGTTGTCAAGATAATACTTAGAAGTTTTTATAGTTAGACCCAGTGATTTGACCTAGTTATCCACAATTCAAAATATCTATGAAAATGCCACTATAAGTATAAGCATCATAAATGCTCATCCAAAAATTCTAATAAAATTTACAGGGATTCACAATACTGAAATAAGGGCCTAAACAAATTCTCATAATTTTCCAAGCACCGTAAATCATTTTTTTAAATTAAAATCATAAAAGGGCATAATTGGAATTATATAATTTACACAAGAAATAATTCTCAAAAATTCCCACAAATTTTTCTGGAGAAATGAAAAGATCATTTAGGGCTTGTGCCAACAAATTACAATTTTTCAAGTTCATTTGCCCTAGTTCTCTTTCAAGGCACATATGTGTGCTAGTTTTGAAATAATTCTAAACTATGAGATTTTTGACTCCAAAAATTCCAATTTTTACATGAAACGAGTATTCCACCTCCATAAACTTTTGTCAAAAATTTCATGGACATGCATTTGGTCAAATGGACTTAATTCTCATTTTACCCCATTTTGCTATTAACACGTCATTTTCAATTCTACCTTCACCATGCATGTTGGATCCTCTATCATCCAGAGATTCAAATGAGTCCAAATTTTTACCAAGCTATTAAAATGACATTAGAGACATGACACCCAAATTTGAGGGCATTTGGAGTTGAAGGTCTCTCAAAATTTCATTTATTTGATTAATCAAATTTTTACTAAAACTATAGAAAAATGTCTCCCAAAAATTCTATTTTTTTGGCATAATCTAGGACTAGCATTCACACATGCATGACCTAAATTTCACTGCATGTGGATTTATAGTTTAGCCTAGGGACTCATTTTAATTTTTGCCTTAGCATAGGAGCAGTCCCAGGAGAATGACCCTACAAGGAGCTACAATGGTCCAATTGTCATGTTTAAGGTGTCAAATTAAAGTTAAGACCTAGATCTACAACTTCCAAGTTGGTGAAAGAAAAATACACATATAATCATTTATTATAGTTTAATTCATAAAAATCAAGGGCATCGGGTTGTCTTCTCTAATGAGCCAACGACTCAGATTTAACCCGCCTGTAGCAACTCGATCTCCTAATTCTGGCCACCTGGGCCACTGCCACCACCGACGGTTATCACCACAACCTCCGTTGAGGTGGTGGCTAGCATTTCCGAGCGATATGCCCGCCGGAGGCGGCTCCTCCGTCGAACCCGAGCAAGAAGTAAAACTCTGAATTTTCTAACTTTTCTCACATGACATCGGGCTCAATTGAGCCCGATATCTCTCCTAGTGGATCTAGATTTCTAGCACAAGGGGATGGGAGGAGAAAAGAACTCTTAATCGTTCTTGGCGGCGGGTTTAGTGGTGGTGTGCCATGGACGATCCTTGCTCCGGCGAACTAGCTCCAAATCCCATTTCTCCAGCTAAAGCTTTGCTCCAGGACTCGATTTCCACTCATCTCAGTGCTCTAAGGTGATGGAAGGGTCGTTTTTGACTTATAGTGGATGTATAAGGAGTGCCATCAAGGGGGTGGTCGGCCTCTAGCTTTGGTTGCTCCTCCTTGATGCAATGTGTCCACCATCCCCTAAATTTTACTGGAAATGAGCTGGGGAGCTCAGTGGTGGGCTTGGGAAGAGAAGAGGAGGGTCACATGGCCTTCACTCCCTATTTCCCTCTTTCTCTCTCTCCTCCACTTGGGGAGAAGACTAAACTACCCCCATGCATGCCACTAACCTCCAAAACCAGAGGGTAAGGGCTGTAATTAGACACTTGGGCTTCTAATGGGTCATGGGCCATGGTCTTTGCCCATTGGAAATGGGCTTGACTTCTTATTTTCTTCTTAAGGCCTTATGTTGACCAAGTTGACTTTTAAGATTAACTTGATCAATTTGATGAGTGGGCTGGGCCCACTTGATCGTCATGGAACCTATGACATCACCCAACATGGGTTGTGCCATGGTTTAAGGCCTTAGCCCATTAGGAATGAGCTTAGTCTTAAAATTCCTTATTTAGGCTTAAGGTTGACCAAGTTTGAATTTAGGGTTGACTTAGTCAAATTGATGAGTGGGCTGGTCCCACTTGGTGGTCATGAGCCCTATGACATCACCCAACATGGTTTGGGTCATGGTGATGCCCCATTTGGGCTAATTAGGCCTATGCGTGTGATTTTGAACAGATTAGGGTTAGGGTTGACTTTGTTCAAATTGGGTCAATAGGTGACCCATGATGAGGCTTTTGGGTCACTTAGATTTCTTTTTGGGCTAGGGATTTAGTGGTGAGGCCAAGTACATTTATGGTTTTTATTTGGGATAGTTTTGACCTAAGTTGACTTGGACCCTATAGTGGGCCCCATGTGAATCTTCCCAAACTCCTTGGGCCCTAAGGTCTATACATAGCCTAATCTCTCTTACTCACCTCATGTCTTACCCTAATCTAAGTTAAGGGGTCTTGAAGATAAGAGAGATATTACATAATCCACACTACTATCCACGAGGATCCCCTAAGAACGCCTCGAGCCAGCAACCTGACTGTTATACGGCTTCGATAATGCCCCCGTGCCTGTGTGGGGAACGATCACTCTCCCTATCACTCTAAGGGAGTTCCCAAGGCATGCCATCCGACACATCCAGTTCGTGGTGGTCGACTCCAGCTCGACGTACAACACAATATTTTGTTGGCCCCTCCAAACGCTCTTCTAGATAATCCCCTCCATTCCACACTTGACACTGAAGTTCGGTCACCCAGGCGGGATAGGTGTCGCATGAAGCGACCATGATGCAACATGACTCTACTACCTTCAATAGACGTATCCTAGACAGGGCCTGAGACATGAGAGTTTAGGCAGAGCCTAAACCAGCACGCCCCCAGCTATTTACTGCTTTCCTTTTTTCCGAAGAAAAAAACGCGAGAGAAAATCCGCGAGCACATGTATATTCCTTTCAGCAATGCAACATTCGTCTTCCTCGACACCGTGGACGCGTCATCACAAAGGTGAGAATGGTGAAAGCCTTTCTACACCCCTCAAGCGAGGTAGAGGAAAGACTATCTGCACCTCCTTGGCGAGATGGACAAATGTTCATCTGCACCTTTACTTACACGAACCAAGGTTTTCCTGAAGCACGAACGAACAAAAGTTCTTTGCCACCTTCACCTAGACGGACCCTAGTCCTCTTCAGATGCGAATGAACAAAAGTTCTTCGCCACCTCCACCCGAACAGACCCCGATCCTCCAGAGGCACGAACAAACAAAGGTTCTTCTCCACCTCCACCCAGACGGACGCCGATCTTCCCGTGGTGAGAACGAACAAAGGCTCTTTGCCACCTCCACTGGGACACACCCTGGTTTTCCTGAGGCGCGAACGAACAAAGGTTCTTCGCCGCCTCCATCCAGATGGGCCCCAGTCCTCCTAAGGCGTAAATAAACAAAAGTTCTTCACTGTCTCCGCTCGGAGGAACCCCAGTTCTCTTAAGGCACGAACAAAAGTTCTTCGCCACCTCCACTCAGACGAATCCCGATTCTCCTAAGGCACGACAAATATTCTTAGTCTCTCCCACTTGGATGAGCCTCCGTTCTCCTAAAGCATGAACAAAGGTTCTTCGTTGCCTCCATTCAAACGGGCCCCGGTCCTCCTGAGGCACGAACAAAGGTTCTCTGCCACTTCTACCTGGATGAACCCCGATTCTCATAAGGCGTAAACACACAAGGGCTCCTCACCTTCGACTACTAAGCGGACTTCGGTCCTCCCAAAACACAAGTAGACGAATATCGCTCACTAGCAACCTGTTCAAAATGCCAATGCTAAAGCTAAGTGCTACTATGCCAAAAACATAGGCGCACCAAAGCACAACTAGAACGCAGAAGATCAAAAAAGACGGTCTCCATTCAAACAACAGATGCCTCAAAGGCTACATCATCATGAAGAACCAAAATAGGCGATGCTACGAAAACGCGCATGCAAGGCATAGCAAAAGCAAAGTAAACAAACAAAAAGGGCACAATGGGACATCCCTCAACATCTACGTCAACATCGTCATTCGCAACATCCTCCAGGACCAGATCACTACGCTCCGGTAAACTCCGAGCAGCCCGAAACTCCTTGCCAAAGTCCAAGCGGTACACGACATTGCACTCAAACAAATCAATCCCAATCGTCATCATCTCAGAGTGCAACTCATCCGCGATACGAGATCGCTCTATCTCAAAGTTGTAAGATTCTTTGTACTTAGCCACGCAGGCGCTCGCATAACCTAGACATCCTCCAGCTCCGCGGTCAGTCATGTCTTCTCTTTCCTCAGCTTCTCTACCTCCATCCGGGCGGGCTCAGACCCTCCAACAGAGCGATCAAACAAAAGTTCATCACCACTGCTATACGTACGGACTCTGTTCCTCCTCAGACAAAGATGGGTAAAGTCTCTTCGCCAGATCCCGAGTCCTCCCAATGCGCGCACGAGCCAAGGTTATCGCCGCCTCATGAAACAAACGAACCTCTGAGTCCATCTACACCGCAAAAGGCGAGGGGGCTAGTATCCTCCCTCATCGTACTTGAGCAACAAGATCCCTCCACTAACGTTCGACGACAACCGCCAGCAACAATGTACGACGAACAAGGAGCGTAAAAGCGCCGAGTACTCCTAGGTCGCCACCACACATGTAACGACACTAAGTCAGCATTATATGAGCTACAACAAGGAATGGTCCGATGACTTTTAAGATCCCCCGCCTAATGGTGATGGCGGGATCTTCACCATGCAAGGCCGACGCGCTAAAGAAATCAGAAGCTCAACACGTCACGCAAAAAAATCGTGTTACCCAGCGAAAGAGGTGGCAAAGGCAATACACAGGCCAACAATGCCAAGTGTGCGTACGATTAAGTGCTCCTTCGTCGCCAACACCATATTTCAAGAAAACACCTGATGCGGGGACGTCCGCGCCCTGCGCCCGCGCATCCGCACCACGCGAGCGTCGACCTCTGCACGCGTCCTGCCTGCACGTAGCCAGCCTGGGCAGCCGCACCCCACCCGCGCCGCCGGACCCCGCCGCCTCCAGCCGTCGCCAGCCACCGCCGCCATCGAGCACCCTGCTTGGGCTGTCCGAACCGCCCCGGGGGCACTTTCGTCATTTTGCTAAAATTTGTGATCCAGGTGACCGAAATGGAGTGACGTCATTCACCAACTCCAGAGGCAAGAGAGATCTCTAAGGTTTTCCGGCTAGATCGTAGACTTAGGTTGATTCTCCGTGAGGAATTCACTCCGCTCTTCTTCTAACGCAAATGCTCTGTGGACTTAGAGATTTTCCCAGTCGGAATGCTTCCACCAAGCTTCCGTGGACTTAGTCAAATTTCTAGGTCAGAGCGCTTCCATTGAGGTTTTGTGAACGTGGAGTTAAATTTTCAAGGTCAAAGTGCTTCCATCGAGACTCCAAGGTCTTAGTTTCATTACCTCATTTTTTGTGTTTTGCAATTGTAACGAAGAAGTAATTTGTCGTCATCCGATATCAAATCTCAATCCTCTTAAACTCAAAGGAGCTAGTGGATTTTAGCTCAACACAGATCCATCCACATGCTTTCTCACACTTTCCGGATTTTTCATGTCAAAAAAAGCTTCTTATTATTCCGAGCTAAGGACGGTCCGATTTCTCCAGACCGAAAAGAGATCGGGTGACCTGCAACAATAATGATTTCTTATTTTTTGACAACAATATTTATTGAGCACGAACACTTATAAAGGAGGGAAACTAAAGCTCAGTTTGCCACGAAGGAGGGTCTGTTCGTTTGCACGGAATTGAGCTCCTGGAATTGAAATTGAAGGTCAAATTTCAATTCCGTTGTTCGTTTGCACGTTTGACGTTGAAATTTTAATTTTAATGAATTTCGTAAAATTCATTTTGAACTAAAAACAATTCTTTTCAATCTATATAAGAATTGGATAATACCGGCCGAGACACATTTCAAAGTTCGGGCGCGATTTTTTAAGCCCAGACATGATATTTTTGCTCGGGCGCGATATTTTCGCCCAGACGCGATATTTTCGCCCGGGCGCGATATTTTCGCCCGGATGCGATTTTTTAGATCGGGCGCGATTTTTTCGCACGGGCGCGTATTTTTCGCTCGAGCGCCATTTTTTCGACCGGGCGCGATTTTTTCTCCCGGGATCGATTTTTTCGCCCGGACGCAATTTTTTCGCCCGGGCGTGATTTTTTCGCCCGGGCGCGATTTTTTGGCCCGAGCGTGTTTTTTTTTGCCGGGCGCGATTTTTTTGCCAGGGCGCGATTTTTTTTGCCCGAGCGTAATTTTTTCGCCCAGATGCGAATTTTTTGCCCGACCGCATTTTTTTCACCCGGGCGCGATTTTTTTGCCTGAACGCAATTTTTTTTTTCGCTCGGGCACGATTTTTTCGCCCGGTCGCGATTTTTTTGCTCGGTCGAAATTTTTTTCTCCCGGACGCGATTTTTTCACCCGGGCGCGATTTTTTCACCTGGGCGAGCTTTTTCCGCACGTGCGTGATTTTTTCGCTCGAGTGCAAATTTTTTGCCCTGCCATGAATTTTTCCTACGGCCGCTCTTTTTGACCCGGGCGCGATTTTTTCGCCCAGGCGCGATTTCTTCTCCCGGGCTCGATTTCGTCGTCTGGGCGCGCTTGTTGGGTTGACTCATACCGGGTTCATATGGACCGGGTGCATTAGGAGCAGAAAACAGGTTGCAACGCAGTATTTTAGGTTGCAATCTTTTTTGTGCTGTTTTTGAAATCTGTCCAAATTAAAAACTGTTTTTGAAATCTGTCCAAATAAAACAGTTTTCAATTTGGAATGTGGTCCGGTGGTCTTATTTGGGAGGTGGTGATGAGAATATAATATACTCATTATTATATTCATTTCTCTCTCTCCCATGAATAACCGCAACCCCCTCTCTCGCATTATAACCGCCGCTGCAGCCCCCTTCCAAAGAGAACCGAACCCGAGCCACCCGCCCCCTCTCTCTTTCTCTCTCGGCTTGGTGCAGGAAGTTGTTGCCTTGGGATCTCTTGCCGGAGTCGCCGCTGGAGGAAGGCAGCCGCCGGTGTTTGTCGTTGCTGACGTGAAGAGGAGGGCAGCCCACCATCGCCGTCGCCGTCTGAGTCCAGTCGGTCGTTGCCGTGGAAGGAAGACGGAGACGAGGCTGTTTTAACCCGGCTATTTGTGGGGGCTGTGGAGAGAAAAAATTTGTGTTGAGGACGGGCTACTCGTTCGTGGCAAGGTCCGGGTCTGAACTTGGAGTTTCTCTCCGGTGGTGGCGGTGGTTGCGGTTGAACGTCGGAAGTTGACGTTGAAGGTTCGGTAAACCTTGTGCGTCCGTTAGTCGGATTGTAGTCCCAGATCTTCCATTTCCTGCGGATCGTGCGTGTCCGGCGCATCCGCGTGCTTTTCACCTGACGGTTATTTTTTCACTCGTTTCTCCATTGTAATTGATTTATAAATTATATTATAAATTGGCATTGTCTGTGTTCGTGATTTCTCCTGCAATTATTGGCTATTCCATCAAGTGGTATCAAAGGCAGGTTGGGTAGACGATCGTGATTGGACGTTCTAGGAAGGGTTTGACTGGGGTGGTGAACGACTAGGTCCTCTTCCCACTCTTTTAGATCTGACCTTTGAACAAATCAGGTCTTCTAGTTTATCGGGGACAGTCATGGCAGGGAAGAACGCAGTTTTGGACAGATTTTCAGTGGAGAAGTTTGATGGTAGTGGGAATTTTAGCCTATGGACAAATTCGAGTCAAGGATATGTTGGTTCAACAAGGTTTGATTCAAGTCTTGCGGGGGCACGATAAATTATCCACGGCGGTGAAAGATGAGGAATGGAAGGATCTTGATGAAAAGGCCACGAGCACAATCAGGATGTGTGTTGCTGACCAGGTGCTCTTCAACATCAGGACTGAAGAGACGACAGTCGGGCTTTGGGAAAAGCTTGAGCGACTGTACTTGGCAAAATCCGCGATGACAAGATTGTTGCTGAAGCAGCGCCTCTATGCGCTGAAGATGCA
The DNA here is from genome assembly GCA_039513925.1 of Platanthera zijinensis. Taxonomy (NCBI): domain Eukaryota; kingdom Viridiplantae; phylum Streptophyta; class Magnoliopsida; order Asparagales; family Orchidaceae; genus Platanthera; species Platanthera zijinensis. The sequence continues at coordinate 131,435,501 of CM077098.1, read as the reverse complement.
GGAAGGCGGCAACCTGCAGGAACACTTCAATGTGTTCAACGGTCTCCTAAGCCAATTGCATGTGGTTGGCTCGAAGGTAGAGGAAGAAGACAAATCCCTCTTGCTTCTTACCTCGCTCCCAGCGTCATACAAGCACACGGTGACTACGCTCCTGTATGAGAAGGATACGGTGGGGCTGAAAGAAGTCACGTCGGCGCTGTTATCCAGTCAGATGTTAAAGGACCCCCCCCCACTCCTAGGGGTGACCAGATCTTGGTAGCGCATGAACGTGGGAGGAGTTTTAACAAAGGATCGAGCAGTGCACAAGCTCAGTCGGCGTCGAAGAAGGCAGTGACGTGTTACCACTGCAGACAGGTTGGTCACATTAGGAGAAATTGTCCGCAGCGTGCAGGAAGTTCTCGAACTTTGAAGGATGTCCAAGATGCGGGCATGGTGACACTCGACCTGGAAGGAGATGACAGATTTTATTGCGTCACTGAGAGTCAGAGTGACTTTGATAGCTGGATTTTGGATTCTGGTGCCTCGCAGCACATTTGCTCAGATGCGGCGATGTTCAGTTCACTGGAGGTGACGTCTGGGTTCGGTCTTTCTGGGTGACGGCTCAGCATGTGAGGTCACGGGGATTGGGGCGGTGAACTTGCGGATGCATGGTGGAGATGTGCGTAGACTTGAGCAGGTACACCTGGTACCGAAGTTACGCAGGAATCTGATTTCGTTGGGCAGATTGGACACCGGTGGGTGCAGGTTTGCATTGAGAGGTGGAGTTCTAATGGTGAGGCGAGGGCGCACCGTGCTCATGCAAGCTATACAGCGCGGTAGTCTGTACCGGCTGATGGGGACCACGATGCGAGGTGGATGCGCCCATGATTTCTGCGGCCGACGGTGTGGATGGTCGAGGTGGTGCAGGGGATCGCCCTTCTAGTAGTCTGACTAGGCGAGTCAGATTAAGCGATCCAGTTGCGTTGACATTCAGGGGTTGAGCCCGAGCAGGGATAAGTCGACTGGAGCAGGTCGGCTTGACGCCTCAAGTTCTTGAGGTGGTGCTTCGTGCAGTGGTGCTTCGTGCAGACTGGTGCTTCGTGCAGAACGGTTGCTTCGCGCAGTTGGTGCCCAGTGCAGATGATGCTTCGTGCAGGTGGTGGCGGAACCCGGATATGAGCCAAGGTGGTGTTTGTTGGGTTGGCTCATACCGGGTTCATATGGACCAGGTGCATTAGGAGCAGAAAACAGGTTGCAACGCAGTATTTGAGGTTGCAACCGTTTTTTGTGCTGTTTTTGAAATCTGTCCTAAATTTAAAAACTGTTTTTGAAATCTGTCCAAATAAAATAGTTTTCAATTTGGAATGTGGTCCGGTGGTTTTATTTGGGAGGTGGTAATGGGAATATAATATACCCATTATTATATTCCTTTTCTCTCTCTCCCATGAATGGTAACCACATCCCCCCTCTCTCGCCATTATAAAACCGTCGCTGCAGCCCTCTCCCAAAGAGAACTGAACCCGAGCCACCCGCCTCTCTCTCTCTCTCTCTCTCTCGGCTTGGTGCAGGAAGCTGCTGCTTTGGGATCTCTTGCCGGAGTCGCCGCTGGAGGAAGGCAGCCGCCGGTGTTTGCCGTCGCTGACGTGAAGAGGAGGGCAGCCCGCCATTGCCGTCGCCGTCTGAGTCCAGTCGGTCGTTGCCGTGGAAGGAATACGGAGACGGGGCTTTTTTTAACCCGGCTATTTGTGGGGGCTGTGGAGAGAAAAAGTTTGTGTTGAGGAACGAGCTACTCGTTCGTGGCAAGGTCCGGGTTCGAACTTGGAGTTTCTCTCCGGTGGTGGCGGTGGTTGCGGTTGAACGTCGGAAGTTGACGTTGAAGGTTCGGTGAACCTTGTGCGTCCGTTAGTTCGGATTGCAGTCCCAGATCTTCCATTTCCTGCGGATCGTGCGTGTCCGGCGCATCCGCGTGCTTTTCACCGGACAGTTAATTCTTCACTTGTTTCTCCATTGTAATTGATTTATAAATTATATTATAAATTGACATTGTCTGTGTTCGTGATTTCTCCTGCAATTATTGGCTATCCCATCAATCATCGCCCGGGCGCGCTTTGTCCGGTCGCGCTTTCGTCGCCCGGGCGCGCTTTCGTCGCCCGGGCGCGCTTTCTTCCCCGGCGCGATTTATTTGCCTGGGCGTGATTTATTCGCCTGGGCGCGATTTTTTGCTCGGACGTATTTTTTTTGCCCCCATGCGAAAAAATCACGTTCGGGCGACAAAAACGGGCCCGGACGACATAATCACGTCCGAGTGAAAAAAAATCGCAGCCACGCGAAAAAATACCACCCGTGAAGAAAAAATCACGGCTAGGTGAAAAAAATTTCGCCGGGGCGAAAAAATTATGTCCGGGCAAAAAATCGCGCGCGTGCAAAAAACTCGCTCCAAAGCGAAAAAGTCGTGGTCATAATGCACATTTGTTTATATTAGTTTATTTGTAATATTTTTCAATTTTTATATTGAATTTATTGAACAAACAAACAAAAAAAAATTGATCAATTACACAATATTTTACAATATTCTTTATTAGGCGAACATTGGAATTGGAATTTATCACCAATATTTAATTCTGCAATATTTACCAATATTCAATTGCAATATTGAATTCCAATTCCTTGCAAATGAACGGACACTTAGAGTTTTAGAGTTTAAGTTCATGGGCCGAGCCAAATAATAAAATAAATTTATTGAATTTTTTTAAAATAATTAATAGTAAATAATTAATTATCAAGTAAAAAAACCGACATTTCTGGAATATGGACTATGGAACTACTTTGGCGGGGCCCATGTCGAGTTTCTTACGAACTAGTAATAAGAGAGTGATAATGATTTAAGAAAATAAAGTTTATGTATTTATTTATTGCCGAGTAAAAGGTTCGAGTTTTGTAGATTAGCGCTCTGTATTTACCCTAATTGGCGCCTTTTTTTTTTTTGCACATTAACCCAAAACAGGGGTTTATTTATAATACTATAGTTAACAAAGGGTCAAAATGTAAAACTTTTACAGGAAAACATTCCACACTTAGTAGCAGAGAGAAAGTGTAGAGCTTTTGTTAGTAGATTACCGCGCAGGGAAAAAAAGAAGTTTTTTTATTTAAAAAAACAGAGTATTAGTGCAAGGAAGAGCATCTCTGGCCTCATAACACAACCGCATAGCCGTCTCCTTTCCGTGATTACTCTCTCTCTCTCCTCTCTCTCTCACATCACATTTCTCTTCCTTCTTGATCTTAGAGAGCGCGCTCGCTTCATGTTCGCTGAATTCCCTCTGAGAGCTTGATGGCGCCGCCGCAAGAGCACGATTACATAGGCCTGTCCGATGTCTCTTCCCTTGAAAACTGCGATAATCTTGTGAGCGATGAAACGGAGAACCTCCGTGAGACGGAGCTCCGCCTCGGGCTCCCCGGCTCCGTGACGCCGGAGCGGAAGGAGAAGTTTGGGATCACTCTCGGCCTGCAGCTTCCCAAGGGGTTCGCCGCCGGTGCCAAGAGGGGATTTTCCGATGCCATCAATGGAAACGGGAAGTGGGTTTTCTCGGGGAACGGTGGATCTGAAGCGGAAATGGAGAAAAGCGGTTCTTTGTTCTCTCCTAGAGCCGGCGGCGGAGGTGGCGGATTGCAGCCCGCCGGTGCAGCTAAGGAAGCCGCCGGGAAGGTTGCGGCGGCTCAGGAGAAGAAGCCGCTTGGTGGGCCTGCTGCAAAGTAAGTTGCTGATTTGCAGGGTTTTTGTTAGGAAGTAGGAAACGGGCGATTAGAAATCTTGCGGCAATCTTTCTTCCCTTATAATGTATTTAAAGGGTTTTTGGTTGCTCGGTTTGTTATTAGGATTAAAATGTGGCGATTGCTCAGGGAATATTGTTTATTGTCTCGTTATTTGTTTTTCTATCATTTTTTTCGCTTTTAAATTTTTTTGTTTATTTTTCAAGGTTCGATTTTTCTTTCGAAAAAATAAAAAATTTCTGGTTTTTATGATGACTTTAGAGGGATTTATAATCCATTTTCTTTGGCTTATTTAATCAATTCTGCAGTTTTTCTTCTGTTTTCGATACTCTTTTAATGATAACGAGTCATTCTAATATGCTCTGTTGATGAACTGTTTATCGATTGAGTTGCCCTGAATTGTTTAAAATAATTTTCCAAGTTCATATTTCCTTCTTAGTTTTATTGTTTGAGGTAGTCAACTTACCTTTGATCTCAGTTTCTAAGCTTTGAAAGATTTATAAGGAGGGGGAATGAAAGAATAATCTCTCTCAGATGTTGCTTACTTGAACTTGTTCATATAGATTTTTCATATTGTTTTCATAGATTCTTTCTTACAAGAAATGTTCTCAAAATCAACAAATATGGTTTTGAACTAAAATTTCTTTGTTCTGTTTGCGTTTTCTCACCTGTCATCTTTCTACTGTGCCTCTTTCAGCTGCGTTGAAATGTCTAATGCTTGGAAACAGGGCACAGGTTGTGGGTTGGCCGCCAATTCGAAGCTACCGCAGGAATACTTTGGCTACAAATCCGTCGAAGAACAAAGAAGATGCTGATGGGAAGATTGGGCCTGGTTGTCTCTATGTCAAGGTTAGCATGGATGGAGCCCCCTACTTGAGGAAGGTTGACCTCAGGACTTACTGCAATTACAAAGATCTCTCATCTGAATTGGAGAAGATGTTTAGTGGATTTACGATTGGTGAGATAGATTTGAATCCCCAAAGTTCCCATCTTTTGGTTACTGAATTTTCATTTACATAGGATAACTTAGATGTATGCTTCTTTTAGATAAATTATTCCACAATTCATGTAAAGTTCATTTTTTGGGCTGATTTTTCACAAAAACGGTTAATCTACATCATATTGAAACTATAAGAAAAAAAATGTTTATTCGTTATGCTATTTATCACACAAAGGTGTTTAATTAAATTTTATGCATATTTAGCTTTGTCTTTTTACTTGATAACTTCATAAACCAACAATCTGTTTAAAAGTTTAACATTTTGAGCATGATCTTTATTCATATATTATTATTCTTCCAAGCTGAGCAGGTTAGAACTACACTGTTCTTTCCTTACAAAAATCATTTCATTACATTTTTTGCCATTAATTACTTCTTCTGCAAGGAATTTTCCATCTCTATAAATTGTAATGTGTTTCAGGCCAGTGTGGAACTCATGGAATTCCAGGTAGAGATGGGCTAACTGAAAGTTGTTTGATGGATCTGCTTAATGGTTCTGAGTATGTTCTTACATACGAAGACAGGGATGGAGACTGGATGCTTGTTGGTGATGTTCCATGGAAGTAAGTTCATCTCTGCCGTGGGCTTATGTGATTGTTTGTAATAGAAAGTATGTTTACAAAAATGATGATTTTGTTTTCCCTGCATGTGTGGGGGTTTTGATAGGGGTTGTCGACCCTAAACCCAAATGGAAGTTGCGGAGATGAGAATGCTTAGGTGGATTTGTAGATACACGAGACTTGAATAAAATTAGGAATGAATGTATCAGGGATAAGACGGGAGTGACACCAATTGTAGAGAGGATGTGAGAAACTCGACTAATATGGTTTCAGGCACATACAAAGGAGATCATTAGAGGCACTGGGTAGGTGTTGTGAGAGTTTAGTCACTATGCATGTTAAACGTGGGAGGGGCAGATCAATAAAGATTTGGAATGAAACTATAAGGAAAGACATGATGTACTTAGGCATTAAGGAGATTATTACTAAAGATAGGGCACAATGGTGACAAAGGATCCATATAGCCAACCTCACTATAGTTGGATAAAGACTCGAATGTTGTTGTTGTAAGATATTTTATCCGCACATGTTTTCTATCTTCGTGCAACTAAAGGAGGCCTATTATGCAATCTGCATTTCCCTGGATACACACCTTTCTGCTATTTTATATTTGTATCAAGATGATGATGTTACATTTTCCATATTTGACTTCATTAAGGAAGAGCACCAACGCTTCTGTCAATTTCAGGATGTTCATTGGCTCCTGCAGAAGGCTACGCATTATGAAAGGCTCAGATGCCATCGGGCTCGGTATGTCACTATTATTACATTAATTAGCTATAAATGAATTTTTATTAAACTTGTTGTTGTAGGTTTATTTGTTTCTACTTGCATTATTGATAGAACGCGAACCATTTAACCTAAAATTAATTGGTTATATAGATTGGGGGCACATGGAATATATTAATTTGCTTAAATTTACATGAGTTTCTTAGTTATCAGTTAATTCTCCGCATGATATTCTCGAGAATCATAAGGTAAGCCAACTATTATGTGTGTGTTGCCATGATTTTTCAGGTATGAGATTGAATTGTCAACAATTTTCATTCACTTCTCATTTGTATAACCAACCTCTTAAACAAACTTTATTTTTTCAGCTTGTACCAATATTCTTTTCTATCTATAAGCTGGTGGTCGATGTTGGTTAGCATTAATGTCTTATTCCTGTATTATGACTTTTTCTCTATGATCTCAATAAACATTTTGCTTATGTTGAATTCTGAAATAATTAATCAACTTTCTGTGTACTACTGTTCTTGTTGTGATATTTACTGGAAAGGATTCCAACCATATTTATAACATTACTGGCCTCTTTGTTCATGCCAAAATGTGTGGATGGAGACATCCCTGATATCTCATTAATGCGGTTTCCACTTTTCTGTATCCACCATCATTTTGTACTTGTCATGCCACACCATCTTTTTGCTATAAAGACTCTTTTGCCCACATTTATACCACTCTGAATGAATGAAATCACTGTACTTTTTTTGAGAATTTCTTTAAATCTATTATTCTATGCTAAATAGTTTAGTAGAAACATCTAGAATGCGACAATGGTGAGTTCATGGAAAGCTGACGTAGTCACAAAATTTTTGTGTCCGAACTCCGGACACAGATCTGTGTTTGGGGCTCAGGAGATGTTGACACGTGTAAATGTATTTAGGTTTGTGCGAAATTGTGGGAACAAGTCAAAATCCCAGATACAATTAGATTATCTCGAAGACAAATGTATTATCTTAGATGCAACTCGATTATCTCTAAAACGACAAGTCCATTACATCAGAGATATCTGTATTATCTCAGATAAATCTCGATTCTCTCGGAAACAAATGGATTATCTCAGATACAACTCACTTATCTCAGAGACAAGTGAATTATCTCAGTGAAATAACACTCTTTATTTTTTCTTTTTCACGGAACTCATCCCACTTATTTTCACCATTCTTCTAAATTGAAAATTTTGCCCAACAATTTTCTTATCCACCTAGCATCAGCCAGAATTGTCCTTTCTATCTCCTCGCTTTGCCTCTCCCGGCAGAGATGTCAGAGGAAGATGACTCTTCTTCTTCTTGGAGCAGCATCATGCAGATGGTGAGGAAGCCATGGATGCAAAATGGGGAAAAGACGATCTGAAAACGGGAAGGGAGATAAACCTGAACAGCGCCCCCCCTAACCCTTTGCACATGCCAACGGGACCTAGATCTGTGTCCGTGGCTCAGACAAATTTCATAATGAAGACCGATTTCAATCTTCCCAAGTCTATTGGGCTCGTGAGAATAAAAATTAGCCCTTAATACAATTCACTCATTTAATTATAATTTCTGACATTTTCAGCTGTCAAGAACGACAATGTTGATTCCTCTAACCAATTGCACTATGTTTAATTGATCCTAAGGATTTTATGATCATCCGGCCGCCTTTCTTGCAGCTCCTAGGGCTATGGAGAAGAACAAGAATCGGAACTAGTGATCGCAGAGGGAAGATATAGTGTGAATGAAATGGCAGGGAGAACTGGAGTTTAAAGTGGGGGCGGTTTTATAATTATAGCTAGCTATTATATGCCATGGTTTGCTGTTTTATGTGGACTGCTTGAACTTTCAGTTAACTTTTTCAGTGTCATAAGGTTTTTACAGTCATAATTGTGTTCTTCAATGTGTCTGTATGCTTCCATCTGCACTTTCCATTTATGTAAATGGTTGCTGTTTGCTATTTTCCTATGCTTTGTCAGATATTATTATTAATTCTTATGTGAAAATTCTAGCTATTTATTTCTGTTTTTACTTATTTTTGTAAAAAGATTTGTTATTTTTTTGGGGAGGGGGGCAAAACTTCTGTTTGACTGATTTTTTGTTGTCTGGGAGAGGGCAAAATTTCTGTTCTTCAAGGGAATCATTTCGCTGAGAAACCTGAAAAGTTTATAGGGTGAGGAAGAATTAAATGCTGCAGTTATATCTTCTTCCATTGTAGGGGGATACTTCCATGGCTTTTGCTTCTTTTAGTGCCTGCACTATTCATTTCTAGAGCCCCTCAAAACCCTAGCCAGCTTTACACAGAGGGCCTACACTTGCTTTAAAAGGCTCTATCTTACTGTGAACTATTTCTTATCTTCGATCATCTTCCTGGACCTGGAAGATGATATAACTACGAAATTTAATGCCTTTTCTTTTCATTTTTCTTTTTAGTCTTTAAGAAATTATTGCGTTCATGTCCTGGACCAGGAGGTGTCTTTTTTTTTTAAAAAAAAGATTTTTTTTTTTCAAAAAAAGGATTTTTTTAATAAATGGAAGGTTATAACGTATATTTTTACAATTTTTTGATTTTTTTTCCATTTATGATTGAAAAAAATAAAAAAATAAAGTTGTGAAATGATTGATTTTACTTTTTATAGTGATTAATCACTATAAAAATGTTGGGATCAGGTTTTTTTTCATTTGTGATCTCAAATGGAATTCTATTTTAGGGTGTGGATGCATTTTCACATGGTGTAGAATTTATAACTGATTAGTTGGATCAGTCATAAATAAATCTTAACTGTGAAATATATACTATTTATTTTACCTCAAATGAAGGGGATCTTATTCCAAAATGGTGTGGATTTAAAACTAAGCCTTGGATGTAAAAATGGGCTCTAAGATTCATGGGTGAAATGAGAAGTGTTTTATGGTGTGTTTTTTTTTCTTTTCACCTTATATTTTATCACTGTGCATATTAATTTATTTTGTTAAATTATATCTAATTAATATCTAATTAACTAGTTATCATTTGAAATCTATAATACTATATGTAAAAAGGGCTTTATTTTAGGTGTGTGTGTATGCACATATATGCACAAGTGATGTATTTCCATTAAAAAATATTTCAGGGGATATTAATCGGAATAAATTAAAGGCTAAAGAACTAAAATATAACTAAAAAATAACTAAAATACAAAGTGGTGAAATGCGTTTAACCATAATTATTAATCTTATTCAATAAATCTTATGTCATATGTTGGCAGAATATTTTTCAAAAAATATCGGCTGATTTAAAAAAACTTTATTAAAGAAAATATTATTGGCTGGAGGTGAGTGTAAGAATCAATTAGTGCTCTGATTTAAGTTGTCTTCGCTAGTGGCAGTGACAAATCTTTATTTCACTCCCATAGTTAGTTTAGAATCATTTGGTTTCTTGACTGAGAAAAGTGTCTGTTTCAAAAAGATATTTTGCGCACATTTTATAAAGTTGTGAACCACTATATTGGTAGGGCACAATGGCGACAAAGGGTAGGGCACAATGACGATAAAGGATTCATATAGCCGATCCCACTATATTGGCAGGCTAAAGGCTTGAGTGTTGTTGTATTGCTTTTCTGAAAGCTCTAATCTCACCTTTTATGAATAGTTGAGTTTGAGTTGAGTTTGAGTTGAGTTTGATAGCTGGGGTTGGTTTAAGCCAGGTCATATTGGGTAGGATTGTGTGGGTGGCTTCATTAAGTCTTTCATCTTGAAATTATTTGATCGTAATTGTTGCAAAAATGAGAGTAGTTGTTGCGAAAAGGAGAGTAGAATGAAAATCTTTTAAAAAAAGAAGACACATTTTGGGGTATGTCTACGATGAGCAGCAGTCCGTTTAGCAAAAGACTCGGAGAGGGCAGAGGATCCGGGGAGGCGACTATTGGCCCAATCCATTATCCATGGTGTTGGGATTCGAAGCGGTGCTGTCGTGCAGAATACCTGATGCTGGCACAAGTAAAAATAACAGAAAACACAAAAGCACAAAAGGACACCAGAAATAACGTGGTTCCCCAAGAATGGGTACGTCCACGGGCGGGAATGGCAGTCACAATCTCATTCAACACAAAATCCACAGTGTTACAAATGGGGATAAATTACCCCTATACAAAATGAGATAAAAAGTGACTCCCGGATACCTTGCGGCAAAACGGCCAAAGAAAGAGGAAGTTCCTCACGGCCAAGCACGGCGGCAACCCAAACTCCGACGGCGTCTCTACGACGACGGCGTCTCCCCAAAACTGCAGCAAGCAGTAGCCTTTCCCAAACCCGGCGCAACGGTGGCGGCGCCGGCAATCCTCCTCTCACACAGCGGCGGCGCTCTCCTCCAAAGCAGCGGCGGCGGCGGCGGCTCTCCAAAACAGCGGCGGCGGCCCAACAAGGCAGCGGCGGTGGCGGTCAGAGCGGCGACGGCGGCGGCGGTCCTCCTTCAGCGAGAGGCCAAGAGAGAGAGAGAGAGAGCCAAAATAGAGAGAGAGAGAGAGGGGGAGAGGGAAACGGCGGAAGAGGGAGAAGAAGAATCGGGCTTGATTTCCTAGGGTTGCAGGAATAGGTATTTATAGGTTTTAATATAGCCAATAAAAAGAACCAAAATAATAAAAACCAAAGAATTCCGGTTCAGGAAATCTGAATAAAGGCAGAACTCGCGAGGTTGCAACCTCATTTTCCAGGTTGCAACCTCTCGGCCAGAATTTGAAAAATTCAGAAAATCGTCCCGGAAAAATTTTCTGCACGCCCGGAGGAATTGGTACGGGGTTGGGGAGTTAATGGAGGCAAAATCCTAACAAACTCCACCTGCCGAGATAACTCCAACCAACCAAGTTGCCAGCAAGAACGATGCAAAACGCATCAACTGAATCTGCTCCCGCCAAGGGCAGATAAAGTAAACTCCTTCAATCTGAGTAGTACACAAACTGGACTGACGTGTCTACTCCAGAAATGCTCCACCTGAAGCAAAGGTCTAACTGCTCCACCTCCAGCGGTGGTCTCCCAAAGCAAAAGAAAATATCACAGACTCCAGAAATGATGTGCGCGGGGAGAAAAAGGATAAATGCAAACACATCAACAATTGAATGCAGGCAAAACTGATCTCAACATGGATAAAGAGAACCCCTATACGAGCTAATCAGGAAATGTTGATTAGACACACACACTAAGCTCATGTGACGAAGGAGTAACAATGAAAGAGCTTAGGTACTAGGGTGAAACAAAAGCATTCATACAACGGAGTAATGACAGAATAAATAACCCAAAAACAGGTTATAAGAAAGATAACAGGAATAACATGAACATAATGAGGGAAAGGAAAGCAAGCAACATAGGGAACAAACGGAACAGGAAGCACGAACATATAAACGGAAAGTAGAAGAGCAGAGAAAAGGATGACCTAGATGAGGTTATCCCCCACATCCTCAAAACACAAGGATATGTCAGACTTCCCCTTTTCATCACCAGTGCTCTTCCCTTTATCTTTGTTCTGAAGCTTCCAGCAGTCCTTGATCACATGACCCTTTTTCTTGCAGTATTTGCAGTATAAATCTGAGATGCCCTTTGACTTTGACTTGCCCCCTCTATCAGAACCAGAATGACCCCGAGAGTATAGAACAGAGTCTTCAGTAACATGAGAACCTGAAGACCGCTTCCGGATGTCATCTGAGAGTAGGGCCGCAGTCACCTCTTCCAAGTCCAAGACGTCCTTACTGTAGGTAAGGGTAGTAACCATGCTCTCATAGAGCTTTGGAAGAGAGTTCAAAAGGATCACTGCTTTGTCCTCTTCATCCACCTGAATATCCATGCTGAGACACTCAGATAACAGTCTGTTGAAACTGTTCAGGTGGTCATGAATAGAGGATCCCTCCTTCATGCTAAACTTGTAAAGCTGCTGCTTGAGGTAGATCCGGTTGGGGAGAGACTTTGTCATATAGGTACTCTCCAACTTTGCCCAAATGCCAGAGGCAGTTGTCTCTGAAAGAACTCCATATAGCACGTCATCATGTAAGCAAAGCTGTATGGTGGACAAAGCTTTGAGATCCATGTCCTCCCACGTACGATCAGAAACCTCAACATCCTTACTGGCCTTTCCCAGTAGGGCACGGTGTAAGCCTTCTTTTATAAGAAGTGCACGAACTTTGACCTGCCATAGACCAAAGTTTTGTTTCCCATCAAACTTGGCCACAGCACCAGGAATAGACGAAGCCATCGAGAATGGAACGCAGAAACTGCACGAAACCCAAAACTTGAGTTGGCGACCTCAGCAGTGCACAACTAAGGGGATAGCCAGCGGACCAACGGTCGTAAACTACCGCACCCAAGTGTACACTCGAGATCGGAAACAACTCGTCCTTTAAACAAAAGTGTCAGCCCGCAACCTGCCTCTGATACCACTTGTTGGGATTCGAAGCGGTGCTGTCGTGCAGAATACCTGATGCTGGCACAAGTAAAAATAACAGAAAACACAAAAGCACAAAAGGACACCAGAAATAACGTGGTTTCCCAAGAATGGGTACGTCCACGGGCGGGAATGGCAGTCACAATCTCATTCAACACAAAATCCACAGTGTTACAAATGGGGATAAATTACCCCTATACAAAATGAGATAAAAAGTGACTCCCGGATACCTTGCGGCAAAACGGCCAAAGAAAGAGGAAGTTCCTCACGGCCAAGCACGGCGGCAACCCAAACTCCGACGGCGTCTCTACGACGACGGCGTCTCCCCAAAACTGCAGCAAGCAGTAGCCTTTCCCAAACCCGGCGCAACGGTGGCGGCGCCGGCAATCCTCCTCTCACACAGCGGCGGCGCTCTCCTCCAAAGCAGCGGCGGCGGCGGCGGCTCTCCAAAACAGCGGCGGCGGCCCAACAAGGCAGCGGCGGTGGCGGTCAGAGCGGCGACGGCGGCGGCGGTCCTCCTTCAGCGAGAGGCCAAGAGAGAGAGTGAGAGAGAGCCAAAATAGAGAGAGAGAGAGAGGGGGAGAGGGAAACGGCGGAAGAGGGAGAAGAAGAATCGGGCTTGATTTCCTAGGGTTGCAGGAATAGGTATTTATAGGTTTTAATATAGCCAATAAAAAGAACCAAAATAATAAAAACCAAAGAATTCCGGTTCAGGAAATCTGAATAAAGGCAGAACTCGCGAGGTTGCAACCTCATTTTCCAGGTTGCAACCTCTCGGCCAGAATTTGAAAAATTCAGAAAATCGTCCCGGAAAAATTTTCTGCACGCCCGGAGGAATTGGTACGGGGTTGGGGAGTTAATGGAGGCAAAATCCTAACACATGGTTGCCTCATTTGAGTTGGCAGGGCCTTACTTTTGGTCCCTGCCAGTAAGTTATATTGGGACAAGAATCATGTTTGACATGGTTACTGGAGCAAAATGCAACATATTATTTTGTTTTTCAATAATTATAAAATGTATTGAAAGTGAAATCAATGAATCTTCCAAAAAAAAAGTAATTAATGGAGTAAATGAATTTAAATATTTAGTAGTTGTTTTGACTACTCATCTTTGAGATATTATCTATGCAATGGTGTGGAACCCTCATGAGAAGGAAGGCTGAAGCTTAAATTTGATAGTGTTGTCAAACATTTCAGATGGGCCGGTGCTTGTTGGGTTATTCACGACCATTGGGGGAATGGTTCTCGATGTTGGGGTGTGCGGTTTTGCAATGGGACGGTGGGAAGCCGGCGGGCGGGCCATGCAAGCTCTTTGTTCGCGACGCTCATGGGGGAAGACGATTCCAAACGGCTGAGCGTGATAATTTATAATGTTGTATAATTTTTGTTTGATTGATAGTGACGGTCGATGTGAACAGTTCTCAGTTCTCACATTACAATTGAAACACATGCAGGAGGCCATTAGGTTGTCCTCACATCAGATATATGCAATGTATGCCAATGTAGAAATATCATAATTTGCTATGACACATGGGCTTAAGATTTGTGGTGAAATATGAGCTCGACCATTCACATGTCTCATCCAACTTCAGTCCTCCTTAGTTTCACACTCTCTGACATGCACTATGGAATCTCCCCTTATTCTCGGATGAGTGAATGATGACCTAACGAACTTTAAATATCCATGCATGTTATGTGATGTTGTTGTACAATCCGTATTCGTCAAGAGTAGGCCTACGACAGCAATAAAGTTGACCACGGACAAAGAAGAATAACAACCAAGATATACAAAAGAAATCAATTAAGTAACAAGATCGACAATCAGTCTGCCCGGGTCACCCATAGGTGAGGCCCCTGCTAAGGTCTCCTGTAGGAGAAGCTCCTCTTGAGGCCGTCGGTAGGCGAGGCCGCTCTTAAGGTCTCCCGTGGGTGAGGCCCCTCTCAAGGTCGCCTGTAGGCGAGACCACTCTCGAGGTTGCCCGTAGGTGTTCTCCCATAGGTGAGCCTCTCTTAAGGGCTCCCATAGGCGAGGCCCCTCTTAAGGTCTCCCATTTGTGAGGTCTCTCACTGGATCGCCAAAGATGAGCCCCCCTCTATGGGGATGATAGATACCTTGGGCAGCTCGCTAAGAAGTTCAAACAATAAACATTGAGCTTGTAAGGCCGCTCCAAACGACCTCAACCAGCTCGCCCAAGGCCCTAAAACATGATAGATTCAGTATTTTGCCGGGGGTGGATATTCACAGATCAAAACTCGGATCTGCATTGCTTATAAATATGACTCCAGGGCATACAGGAAAGACATGTTGACCCCCCCCCCCCCCCCACGCACATAATGGTTCCTCATTTGCCGAACTTGTGCTTGTCCTTAATTTAGTCTTGGTTAAGGAGGGAAAGTTCTTACATAATTCCAGGTGTGTGACGAGACCCCCTCACTGCAGATCTTGCTTATAGGTATTTCAACTTTTTTCCCTTGAGAACCGTCACCCTTGTCATTAGGTCTGTGATGTTAGACCGCTGGATCTGTAACCTCATGCTACCATTTTCAGTCCAAATTTATTGAACCGGTTCTCGGTTCCAACAGTTGTATTAATAATTAATTTTCTGAGAAGACAAAATGATGCGAAAGTTAAGAAATACGTGACATTGATTTAACATCACTTTAAATATATGAAATAAATGCGTATATAAAAGTACCACGTAGTTGATCATCATCCACGAGTTTAATTAGCTTTTAAGTTAGAATATGATCGAGTGTGACCACTAACATGCATATAATCCAATTTCAAATTGCCATTCAAGTCCTTCTCTAAAATTGAATCACTTTCCTTTTGAAGCATTCTTAAGCTCATCATATTCATTCGCAATATTGAAAAAGGATATATGATTTAGGGTCTGTCTCACATGATAATTTTGCTCGAGTGAGTTTGGATAAAAATGCCATCACCATAGAATATATGTTTGACATGACGATTGTTGTCGCTACCAAGGAAAAAAACTAGCTAGTTTTGAACATATATGAATGAAATTTTTTAGATGAGGGCAGACATTCATAACAACTGTCACCGTGCCAGACAAACCTTTTTTCTACTAATTCATAGTAAATTACACGAAAAATTAATTCGCTAAAATTAAAAAAAATGAGGGGGGGGGGATGAAGGCTCCCTTTGGGGGGGACTTATTTTCACCTGTCTAGCGGTTACGACCGCATGAATCGGACCTTAATTTAAGGTCCGGTTCATGCGGTCGTAACCGCTAGACCGGTGAAAATAAGTCATCCTAAACGGGGCCAAAATCAATTCTAACCATGCAAATGAAATGAAATGAATAGGTGAATAGATAAATGAAGTTAGAAAGTGGGCCCAGTAGTACAATTTGGAAGACTCGCGCGTACCGGGGCTACAAAAATAATTAAGACTGGCTAAGGGTTAGAAGTACAGACATGTCACATGACGTGCCTAAAATCGCCTTGAATCAAGAGTATTTAATAATACTAATAATAGATAAAAATAATTAGTGCATGGAATAGACAGTTCTGGAAATGTGAATAGAATGATGAATGTGGCCCAATTACAGCAAAGAAATATATGCCTAATAGTGTTTATTTATTGACATGGAAGGCACCATTACACAATTAATGAGTGGCATGTGGGCATTGCCTGGTTTTAAAGAGCGAGATGGCAGTTGGTGAGGGGACACCATCCCCGTTATCATGCTGGATTTAAGAGAGAGAGAGATCTATAGAGAGAGAGAGATCTTTAGAGAGAGAGAGAGAGAGAGTGTGCGTGTGAGAGTGAGAGAGTGTAGTCAACTTTGAAGAGGTACTGTGGATAGCCAGATCTGTAGGGATCTGTCCTCAAATTTAGGGTATCAATGATATCAAGTTTCTTCCGTAAAGAGTTGGGAGGGGACTAGAAGAAGCTATGTGTGACCACGGATGCTGTGGGGGATAGCAATGGGCTGAACCTAACGAATTTTTTGTGCCCGGGCACAAATCGAAGTCGGGGACGTTGAATATTTTGTGTATGTATATGTGAGTGTTGAGACCGATTTATTAGTGATCTGTGGGTTGCGTGTCTACCTAGGGCTGTTGAAAATTATGAAGTGAAAGTGACAGATTGCGCGACTTGGGAATTCTATCCGCGTGGCCTGTGCGGTCTGGATAGACGGATAGGCAGGTCGGCAATAAGGCAGGGGTTAGCTAATAGTCAGGCAACCAGGGCGATCTGTCCGCGCGGACTGCGCGGACAGGACTGACAGTTAATCAAGTCTGTGGATGTGCTAGAAGTGGCGGCCTTGGCGGTCTGTTCACGCGGTCTGTGCGAACAGAGGAGGCGGCTAACCAGACCGGTTTTTGCTCAGACAGCAGGATGTTCCCAGATGGTAACCGAGCGAATAGGTTTTCTATCCGCGGTGTCCGGCAAAGTGCGGACTGGACTGGAACTCGGCAGACCGGCATGACAGATGCCTTGGTCTAGCTCTTGTGGTACGGCTAGTGGTAGCTGTAAGGTTCTCCGGTTAGAGCGGAGTGATGCTGGAGTTCGTCGAGCTTGGCGGACTGGTACCAGTGTCCGCCAGTAAGTACGGACTGGCCCTGGTGGTCAGTGGTGTGGACTTGGTTCTGAACCAAGTCCATGGTTGGCTTAGTCCGGGGATATCGCGCAGTAGTGCGCAGACTGCTTCTCAGTCCGCCAAGCTCGGCAGGTGTTGCCCTGTGGGTTGGCTACTTGCTTGACGAATGTTCACTAGAGAAGTGTCCGCCTCGGCGCGCAGACTGGAGCCTTGTCCGCTGAGTCTGGCAGCTGTCAGCTTGATGCCTAGCAACGGACTCGGAGTTTGCGGACTGATGCTGTATCCGCAAGGCGGGCAGACTACGTTCATTGTCCGCCGAGTTCGGCAGTTGTCCAAGTGCCTTGGCTGCGAACTTGGGGGGAGCGGACTGTGCGGTCTTCGCGGGATGGCAGACAGGCAATGTCTATGCAGAGTCTTGCGGGATGTCGAC
This sequence comes from Platanthera zijinensis, assembly GCA_039513925.1. Taxonomy (NCBI): domain Eukaryota; kingdom Viridiplantae; phylum Streptophyta; class Magnoliopsida; order Asparagales; family Orchidaceae; genus Platanthera; species Platanthera zijinensis. The sequence goes on along the minus strand of CM077098.1, from coordinate 131,418,036 downwards.
CAAGTCTGGCGGCCTTTGGCGACAAGGCGGACTGGGAAGTCAGTCCGGCCTTGGTGATGCTGAGGCGAGCTGGCTATCGCACAAGGTCGCGGCGGACTAAGCAGACTGCTTGGTGTTCGTCGCGCGATGGTGGCAGTGATCCTATCGGCTAGGGAGGTGACCACACTCCTCATCGTGCCTATAAATAGGACCCCTCTGTCACGTCAAGAGTAGAGAGAATGAACAGTAAGTGAGCCCGCGAATCATTGCTGCGGACTGGATTTTGGTACCCGCCCGGGTTAATGGAGTTGACCGGTTTGTGCTGTGCAGGTTGTGCGGATAGTGCTGGAAAGCCAGTACATGGATCTGATTGCGGTCAGGGACAGTGCGGACTCTGCGATTAAGCAACCGACGGTAAACAGCAGGTCGTAGACAGCAATCAGGCGGTCTTCTCTTTGGCAACTTGCTTCGGTGTTCAATAAGTCGTCTGCTTCAGGCGGCCTGTTCAGTTAGGCGGCAGTAGACCGCGGTCAGGCAGCTAGGCGGCTTGCTGATCGGCGAGTAGAGCTTGCATTGGAATAACGGTCTGTCCGCTCGGTTAGTTCGCGGTTTAGCGGACTAGGCGGTCTGTCCGCTCGGTTAGTTCGCGGTTTAGCGGACTAGGCGGTCTGTGCGGACTCCGTAGTGAAGTAGTGGAATCGACGATTACCCCTTGAGTCCGCGCGGTTAGGTTTGTCTTGTATTTTGTTCTGCTTGGTACATTGACGAAATCATGTCTCGCCATGCATGTATCGCCTTGTAAGAAGATTGTTGTGATCAATAAATATTCTTGTTACTGCATGTGTCTCTGGTTGTGTTTTAGCATTCTAAGTTGAGATAACCCCTACTCATTCCAAGATACGAAAAATTCAGCATGCTATCAGAGGAGGTTTGAATGGATAAGCAGTGATCAACTATAAGTTGTTATTACTCTTGTGAAGAGGAAACCAGTGGTTGACCATGGAAGCAGGACTAACAAGAGATCTTGGTATTGATCTCCTAACTCAGACGAACTTCAAGAAGTGGATGTCTTGTGTGTGGAGAGATTTCTTCTGGGTGAGGACCTCTGGGAGGTGGTTTGCGGAGTAGAAAGACAAAGAATTACTACTGTCACTAATAATCCTGAAGCGATGAGAGCTTGGGAGGAGAGAAACGCGAAAGCGGAAGGGATCCTCAAGCAGTTGATCTCATCGGAGCTCTTGGACCACATCGACGGATATTGGTAAGCTACGAAGATGTGGATTTCTCTTGTTGGGTTGTTCAACAAGGAAGGGAAGGTGGTTGTAGAGGTTGATTCTTCTACTTTAGATCAGCAAAAGAGGAGTGTTTCTCCTAGGTGTGATTCAAAGAGGAAGGAAAGATCAAGGTGCTATAAGTGCAAGCAGCTAGGCCACATCAGGAAGGAGTGTAAGGTTATCCTTCACTCCGCGAATGTTGCTCACTTTGGGAGTAAAGGGAAGAACTTAGTTGAGACGTCAACAAGTTCTGATCGGATGAAGACCATTGATAGTGCAGTTATCTGACATGAAAGACTTGGGCATGTGGGGATGGACAAGCTGAAGCAATGACAGTGAAAAGTCTTGTAGGAGGCTTGCCTAACTTGTTATCCTTCGGGGACGGTCGTGGTTGCACGGAATGTCAACCCAGAGAAGCTGATCGCTTCAAGGTTGATAAGGCACAAACAAGGTGCAAAAGGCCATTGGAGATTATCCATGGGAGGTTTCTGGGGCCGACCGTCACTGCCAGTCTTGGAGGCAGCAAGTATATGTTGTTATTGGTTGATGACTACTCAAGGTATGCTTGGGTATACTTCATGAAGGAGAAGTTGAACATGTTTCGCTTGTTTGTGGAGTTCAAGAAGCTTGTGGAGGGTCAGCTTGGCTTGCAGATCAAGAAGTTGAGAGCAGAAATCGGAGGTGGTTTCGGTTCTGCCGAGTTCTTTAACTTCTACAGAAAGCATGACATCCAGAGAGAGCTCTCCTGTGGAGATACTTCGCAGTAAGGTTGTGTTGCAAATCAGATGATCTGTTTGTTGACGGAGACCTGCAAGTGTTGGCTTCGATGCACATGCGTTCCTAAGACCTTTTGGGTAGAAGGGATGGCCTGTGCGGTGCATGTCATCAATCGGATGCCTCTAGATCCGATCAATGTGAAGACTCCATATAGGATGATGTTCGGGGTAAAGCCCAGTGTGAAACACTTTCGAGTGTTTGGTTCTACCTACTATATACAATCTCCTGGTACTATCAAGACGAAGCTAGTCTTCGTTGGGTATGATGAGTGGAAGAGGATATGGAGGCATGGATCCAGTAACGAAGAGGTTCATCGTGTCGAGAGACGTTGTCTTCGATTAGCTGACGTCATACTGGGATAACTCACATGTTGAGCTAGAGGTGAGCAGGTTAGATAATGGGCATGAGGAGGCTGCTGCAAAGGTACAGTTGAAGCTTCCTGAGTCACCAGAAGCTTCAGGCTATTCTAGCTCCAGGGCAGAGTCGTCAGGTTGAGGAAGCAGGGGGAGCGATGCTCCAGGTGTTTCTAGTTCGAAGACAGTGTCTTCTGGTTCAGGAAGCAAGGGGAGTTATACTCCAGGTGCTTGTTGTTCAGGAAGTAGGGGGAGCGATGCTCTAGGTGCTTCTAGTTCCAAGGTGGTGGCTTCTTGTACATATAGCAAGAGGAGCGATGCTCCAGGTTTGCCCGGGATTGGAGCTGGTTCAGGAGTTACAGCGGAGGTGGTTAGCCGTGATCAAGGTCTTCGGAGATCGAAGAGGATGACCAACCCACCAGCTCGATACAGTGAAGGAAACTCGGTGAGCTTCATCTCATGTTTCCTTGCAGGCCCTCAGATCGAGCAAGAATCTTCTAGCTGTGAGGACACCGCTGGAGTCAAGGAGGTGGTTGACACTAAGGTTGAGGATGTGACTATTCTCAAGGGAGACGAGGCTTGGGACTTGTGCTCAAGGTCGTTGGTGATACTCCTGTGACGCATAAGTGGAGGTCAAAGCTAAAGAAGGCAGAGGGAAGCATGACTCCTTTTGGGAGATGTTGGAGGGATCCCTTTTGGTCCAGGATAGGCAAGACGAGGACAATGTCTTGGACATCTTCTCGGAGGCACTATCAGAGGGACCAGGTGCATGGTTACGGGAACTGCTAGGGTTGCTTGCCACTTCTCACTTCAAGGGGGAGTGTTGAAAATTGTGAAGTGAAAGTGGCAGATTGCGCGACTTGGGAATTCTATCCGCGCGGCCTGTGCGGTCTGGATAAGCGGATAGACAGGTCGGAAATAAGGCAACGGTTAGCTGATAGTCAAGCAATTAGGGTGATCTGTCCGCGCGGACTGCACGGACAGGACTGGCAGTTAATCAAGTCTGCGGATGTGCTGGAAGTGGCGGCCTTGGCGGTCTGTTCGCGCGGTCGGTGCGAACAGAGGAGGCGGCCAGCCTGACCGGTTTTTGCTCAGACATCAGGATGCTCCCAGATGGTAATCGAGCGAATAGGTTTTCTACCCGCGGTATCCGGCAAGGTGCGGACTAGACTGGAGCTCGGCAGACCGGCATGGCAGATGCCTTGGTCTAGCTCTTGTGGTGCGGCTAGTGGTAGCTTTAAGGTTCGCCGGTTAGAGCGGAGTGATGCTGGAGTTCGCTGAGCTTGGAGGACTGGTACCAGTGTCCCCCAGTAAGTGCGGACTGGCCCTGATGGCCAGTGGTGTGGACTTGGTTGGTTCTGAACCAAGTCCATGGTTGGCTCAGTCCGGGGATATCGCGCAGTAGTGCGCAGACTGCTTCTCAGTCCGCCAAGCTCGGCAGGTGTTGCCCTGTGGGTTGGCTACTTGCTTGACGAATGTTCACTGGAGAAGTGTCTGCCTCGGCGCGCAGACTGGAGCCTTGTCCGCTGAGTCTGGCAGCTGTCAGCTTGATGCCTAGCAACGGACTCGGAGTTTGCGGACTGATGCTGTATCCGCAAGGCGGGCAGACTACGTTCATTGTCCGCCGAGTTCGGCAGTTGTCCAAGTGCCTTGGCTGCGAACTTGGGGGAAGCGGACTGTGCGGTCTTCGCGGGATGGCAGACAGGCAATGTCTATGCAGAGTCTTGCGGGATGTCGACCAAGTCTGGCGGCCTTTGGCGACAAGGCGGACTGGGAAGTCAGTTCGGCCTTGGTGATGCTGAGGCGAGCTGGCTATCGCACAAGGTCGCGGAGGACTAAGCAGACTGCTTGGTGTTCGTCGCGGGATGGTGGCGGTGATCCTATCGGCAAAGGAGGTGACCACACTTCTCATCGTGCCTATAAATAGGACCCCTCCGTCACGTCAAGAGTAGAGAGAATGAACAGTAATTGAGCCCGCGAACCATTGCTGCGGACGTGATTTTGGTATCCGCCCGGGTTACAAGAGTTGACCGGTTTGTGCTGTGCAGGTTGTGCGGATAACGCTGGAAAGCCAGGACATGGCTCTGATTGCGGTCAGGGACAGTGCAGACTCTACGGTTAAGCAACCGGCGGTAAACAGCACGTCGCGAACAACGATCAGGCGGTCTTCTCTTTGACAACTTTCTTCGGGGTTCAATAAGTCGTCTTCTTCAGGCGGCCTGTTCAGTTCGGCAGCAGCAGATCGCGCGGTCAGGTAGCTAGGCGGCTTGCGGATCGGCAAGTAGAGCTTGCATTGGAATAACGGTCTGTCCGCTCGGTTAGTTCGCGGTCTGTGCGGACTAGGCGGTCTGTGCGGACTCCGTAGTTAACTAGTCGAATCGGCGGTTACCCCTTGAGTCCGCGCGGTTAGGTTTGCATTGTATTTTGTTCTGCTTGGTCATTGACGAAATCATGTCTCGCCATGTATGTCTCGCCTTGTAAAAAGATTGTTGTGATCAATAAAGATTCTTGTTACTGCATGTGTCTCTGGTTGTGTTTTAGCATTTTAAGTTGAGATAACTCCTGCTCATTCCAAGATCTGGAAAATTCAACAAGGGCAAGGTTTTATGCTGAAGGTATTATAAATACACTTTCCAAAATTGATGAGGTATTGTAGAATTACTATGAGTGAGACCTAACCATAACATTCTCAACGTAGGATTTACGCTCCAAGGGTTTCCGCTTGTCGTTTTTTTCCGCTCCTCTCTCGTGCGCCGCTTGAGACAACTTGTGGATCCTGTACGTTGGTCCCTTCTCGCCTCGCCTGTAGCCGCTCAAAAGATCACCCGTAACGCTTTTTCGATCTCCAATTGCGTCTTAGGTGATGGTTTTTGGGCATCTTTTGACTCTCCTTTCGATCGAAGACTAAGAAAAAGGGTCTCTTCCTATTGCTCGCCGACAGTGAAGAGGACGTCGATCTTTTTCTGCCGCCTCCCGAGAATAATTTCTCTGTTGTTCTTATATGTTGTTCTCTCATCGTCACTTGTGGATTAGAAAAGTTTTTTCGGCCGTCGCTCAAGAAACAGTATCACTGCTCAAAGTTTTCTCGTTGACTAGAGTTTTTTTTGCCGATAAGAGTTTTTGTCGACGTGAGAGTTCTCATCGGTAGGCATTTTTTGTCGACTCGTGTTCTCGTCGACAGGCCCCCGATTTTGTCGACATGCTATTTCGTCGACCGCAATCTAGTCGATAGGCTACTTTTATCGACTGGTGTTCTTGTCAACATGCAATTTTGTCGACAGGAGTTCTCTAGTTCAAGGTCATTGCTCACGATCTAGCTAGTGCAGGCAGATTCTTATCGAAGAGGAGCAAGCTAATCTCTTGTTTGGATTTGAAATGGATTGGATCGATTCTACTTGGATCAGGTGATATTCTTCAGTTTTTGCATTTATATTTCAAGATGTCGAAGTGAAGCACTTACGACATTGTGAAGCTACAGTCTTTTGACTTCATCAATTTTCACAGTTGGAAACTGCACGCCCAACTTGGATTACAAGAACGAGAGATCTTCTACACAGTTGTTAGTGACTTCGCCACGACTCTTAAAGATGTGAATGAGTTTCAGTGGTGCAAATACGAGGATTTTTGCAGAGATTATCTTTTAAATTTCTTGATTCATCGCCTTGTGATGACCTACAGGGCCTTTTAAAATTGCAAAGGAGATATGAGACAGCTTGAACGAACATTTCTAGAAGCAAGTGGCCAGGGGCTGTCAAAAACTCTCCTCGCTGAGAAACTTTTTAATTTTAAATTTAATGTGAATTTTCAGCCACCTCTCAGTAAATTGAATTGGAAAATATACATAATAAGCTGCACGATTAAAAGTCTGATATGTCTGATAATCTCTTTGTCAGTTTGATTCTAAGCAAATTACCTCTTGAGTGGAACACCTTTAAGACTGAAATGCACAGACTGAATGAGCATATTGGGCTTGATGAACTCAAAAGGTTCAACCATATTACGGAATAAAACGTTGGAGTGCATAGAGCAAGGTAAACCCACTCAGGTTACCAATTTTTTTTCACGTTCCAACAAACCTCATCAAATGCCACCGACACATAAATGTTAACCCTCTTCACAGTTTCAGGCCAAAAAACTTTCTTCCAATAAGAAGAAGGGAAAATGTCATAACTGCGGGAAGTGAGGTCACTGGGTCGCAGACTGCAAGGGTCCACAGAAGCAAAAAAATGATGTGCCACAAAGCAAGACAAACATGCTTGTAAACAATTCTAAACTCAAATCATTTATTACTATGATTGAGAGTGGTCACCGCAGTGCGTCTTCTAAGTGGTGGCTGAACAGTGAAGCTACGTGTCATTTTACGAATTACAAGAATCATTTCACTAAGATCACGAAGGTCAATGATAAGAGAGAGAACTACAATAGAGGAAAGACTTATGTGACTCATGTTGGAGCAGCTGAGCTGATACTCTCTTCAAGTAAAATTTTAACTCTAAAATAGGTTAGAGTAATTCCTAATTCAATTAAAAATTTGATTTCAATAAGTTTGTTAGATAAAGCTGGAATGACTTTCACAACCTTCAACGGTAGAATAACCTTAACAATTAATTCATATTATTTTGATTGTGCATATATAAAATTAATGAAATGTATATACTTAACTTAAATAATGATAACATTCATCAAGTGAGTTCAGACTTAATTGATCATAAGTTATTACACAATAGACTTGGACATGTGAACTATAAAAAAATGCAAGATCTAGTTAGGAGTCATAATATTTCTTTAGATCTATTTATTCGATTTGATAAGTGTTGAAATTTTTGAAGTGAAAGTGGCTGCCTGTGCGGACTCTCTGCGCGGACTGATGCTACGGACTGGTATGGCGACTAGCCGGGTCGGCCGATATTTCTACGTCAGCTTGATCCCAGGATGTAACCGGGCAGATAGGTTTGTTATCCGCAGGAGCTGCAGACTCATCTGGAGTTCGCCGAGTCCGAATCCGATTGTTGCGGACTCTTCTGTAGGTCGCGAGATCGACATAAGTGTTGTGCCCGTGCATGGTCTTGTTCTCTGGAGCAGTTTGATGGAGACCGTAGAGTTTGTCGGTTAGTGCGGACTGGTGTTGGAGTTCACTGGTAAGTGCGGACAGGTGTTGGAGTTCACCGGTTAGTGCAGACTAGTGTTTGAGCCCGCTGGTTTGGAGTTTGCGTCATGGACTCTTGGTGGCGTGGACTTGGTCTGGATTTGTACCAAGTCTTGTTGTGCTCAGTCCGGGTGTTTGTCGGGTAGCACAAACTGCTTCTCTATCCGCCGAGTTTGGCAGCTTGGTTGAGCCTGGTTTGTGCTCTAGCTGTGGGCTCGATGTGTGCGGACTGGAGCAGTGTTCGTAGGGTGCTGTAGACTGGTGGCAGTATCTGCAGTGTCCGGGGGTGTGGCGGACTGGTCCTGGTTCTGGTCTTAGTCGGTGTTCAAGGCGGATAGGCTTTCTGCCCAGCTTTGTGGGTGCAACCTTGGCAGACTGGCTTATTTGGCTGTCATGTACGACCTTGGCGGACAGGTTTTGTATTCGCACTATGCGAATAGGTTTTGTGCTAGGTGCAAGGTGGGTGGTGTTCCTATCGGTTTGGGAGGTGACCACTCTCCTCTCCGTTCCTATAAAAGTATCCCCTGTCACATCATACATACAACTGAATGAACAGTAAGTGAGCTCGGGTTGTTGTTGCGAATAGGTTTTTGCATCCACGCGGTTTGAGAAATTAATCAATTTTGCTATTACAGATTGTGCGGCTGGCGCTGAGAAGCCAAGTACTTGGTTCTTACTTGTGTCAGGGATTAGTGCAGGTAGTTGCAGATATAATCAGCGGTTAGCAGTAGGCCGCGGCTTGCGACCGGACGGTCTTCTCATTGACAATCTTTCCTAGTTCAATAAGGCTGTCAACTTTTGGCAGTCTGTATTCAGTTTGGCCGCATCTATTCACGGATTATTTGGTAGCCAGACGACCTTGCGGTTAGGCAGCTTGCAGATAGCAGACAGATTTCTTCAGCTTGGAATAACGGGGTGTCTCGGTTAGGTTGTGTTCTGGCAACTTGACGGATTCAGCGGACTCCTTAGTTCAGTTCGACAAAGTTGGCGGTTACCTAGCTCTATTCGCCCGGATAGATTTTGTCTTGTATGCTTTTGCTTCCACCGGGTACATTGACGAATCCTGTCTCGTCATGTATGCCTCACAGTGTAAAAAAGTTTGATAGTAAAAGATTTGCTTGCTCTTCTATTTACATATGGTTTATTTGACTTGGTTAGGTTGAGTGTTCCTGCAATCTGGTTTCCCGTTTTCCACATTTCATAGATTTTTACATGGTATTAGAGGAAATAGAGGTTTGAGCAGTGATCAACCACAGACTTGCTTTTTTTCCTTCTGAAAGTTAAGTAGACCAACGTTTGTGCAATGGAAGGAGGATTCACAAGACGTTTTGGAATTGAACTTTTGACGCCGACCAACTTCAAGAAGTGGAGGTCGTACATGGAAATTTATTTTTTGGGAGAGGACCTTTGGGAGGTCGTTTGTGGAGACGAAATGCAAGAAGTTACTATTGCCACTAGCAATGCTGAAGCGGTGAGAGCTTGGAGGAAGACAAATGCTAAGACGGAGTTTACTCTCAAGCGAGCAATCTCACCGGAGCTCTTCGACCACATCATTTGATGTCAGGTAACTACGAATATTTGGACTTCCCTTAATGAGTTGTTTAATAAGAAGAATGTAACACAACTACAAGTCTTGGAGAATGAGTTGGGGAGAGCCACTCAGGAAGATCTGTCAATCTCAACATTCTTCCTGAAGATGAAGATCTTGTGTACTGAAATTTCAGCATTGTGCCCTGATGAGCCGATTTCAGAAGCGAAGCTTAAGAGGAACATAATCTGCGGATTGTAGAAGGAGTATGTTACCGTCATTACTTCTGTTCAAGGCTGGGACACTCAGCCGTCATTGCTTGAGTTGGAGAACCTGCTGGATTCGCAAGAAAGCCTAGTAAGATAGATGACTGGAGTTACTATCTCTGGAGGAGATAGTGAGGCGCTCTTCTCAGGGAAGACAAAAAGGTGGGAGAAGAAGAAGAAGACATCTGCTGGCGATAGTCCTTCTACTTCATATCAGTAAGAGAGGAGTGTTGTTCCTAAGCGTGATTGGAAGAAGAAGGAATGCCAAAGTGCTACAGATGCAATCTATCTGGTCATTTTAAGAAGGACTGCAAAGTCAAACTTCAGCCAGGGCACGCTACAGGTAAAGAAGAAGGTGGTTTCAGGGCTGAGGAAGGAGGATGTGGAAATGCATTCATGACGGGCACGTTTGTCCGTGCTTTGTTTGTAATCAACTACCAAGATGTCTGGATTGTGGACTCAGGGTGTGGTCATCACCTCACAGGGGATGAGTCAAAGTTCTCTTCTTTGCAGACATACTCAGGTAATGATGCTATTATTATCGCTGATGATACTATTCATGCAGTCGAGAAGAATGACGTCGTTTCTTTGGGCAGTGATAAGGGTCCACTCACCTTGAGGAGTGTCTATCACGTGTCGGGTAGGAAGAAGAACCTCTTCTCAGTGACCACGCGGTGGATGAGGATTATGACGTTCTGTTCAGCCCGATAGAAGTGAAGTTTCTTCGCAATGTGTCAGCGGTGAAGGCTGACGTTGCTTATGTTGGGAGAAGGGTAAAGTACTTGTTTGTGTTATCAATAAGTTCCTATGTTGATCGGATGAGAATCAATGATAGCGCTGCTATCTAGCATGAACGACTGGGACATGTCGGGATGGACAAGTTGCAAGCTATGGCGGTAAGGAGCCTTGAGAAATTCTTGCCTAGATTGTCATCCTTCGGCGATAGTCATGTATGTGTGGGATATCAATTTGGTAAGGCTCATCGCCTCCCATTTGACAAGTCATAGACCAGGTATAAAACACCATTGGAGTGCATCCATGGTGATCTGATGGGACCCACCATCACCGCCAGTCTTGGAGGCAGTAGGTACATGCTGATTCTAATTGATGACTATATAAAGTACACATGAGTGTACTTTATGAAGGAGAATTCAGACGCGTTCTAATTGTTCGTAGAGTTCATGGAGCTAATGGAGGGCTGACTTGTCCTGCGGATTAATAAGTTGAGAACGAACAATGGAGGTGAGTTCGTTTCAAATGAGTTCTCTAACTTCTGTAGGAAGCACGAAATCTGGAGAGAGATCACTTGTGCACATACTCCAAAATAAAATAGAGCAACACATCGGAAGATCCGTCATCTAACAGAGACCTGCAAGTGTTGGCTTCATGCCAAAGGAATTCCTAGGTTCTTTTAGGCAGAAAGGATGGCTTGCGCAGCATATATCATCAATCAGATGCCTCTGAGTTCGATCAATATGAAGTCTCCTTATGAGCTGATGTTTAAGGAGAAGCCCAGTGTTGAACACCTTCGAGTGTTTGGGTCGACCTGCTATATACACGTTCTTGATGCTCTCAGGACTTAGTTAGATGTGAAGGCGATGAAACTTGTCTTCGTGGGATATGATGAGAAGAAGAATGGATGAAAGTGCATGGATCCTGCCACGAAGAAGTTCGTTATTTCTAGAGATGTTGCCTTTGATGAAATGACGTCGTATGGAGGTGGCTCATTTGTGGAGCTATAGGAAAGTAAGTCAGACGGTGTGCAAGAGGAAGCTGCTAGAAATCTTCTAGTGGAGCTGCCTGTGTCACAAGGATCTTTAGGTGTTTCTAGATCCGGGACTGAGGCTTCTTATTCAGGAAGCAAGGAGAGCGATGCTCCTAGTATGCCCAAGACCAGAGTTGGTTTAGAAGAAACAACGAGGTGGTCAGCCATGACCAGGTCCTTCGGAGGTCGAAGAGGACCATAAACCACCAGCTCGGTACAGCGAAGGGAACATGACGAGCTTCGTCTATTATTTCTTCATAGGCCCTATAGACGAGCGAGAGCCTTCTAGCTTTGAAGTCGCCCCTGGAGTCAAGGAGTGGAATGATGTCATGGATGAAGATATGACTGCCCTCAGAAGGAGCAAGACTTGGAATCTTGTTCCCAAGGTCGATGGCGCTACTCCTCTGATGTGTAAGTGGGTGTACAAGTTGAAGAAGAAGGAGGATGATAGCATCGAGCGATACAGGGCTCTCCTTGTAGCTCGCGAGTTTTCTCAACAGTACGAAGAAGACTATGAGGAGACGTTTCGTCTTGTTGCAAAAATGACTTCAGTGCGGGTGGTGATTGCCTTGACGGCTTACCAGAGATGGAAGATATGAGGAGCTTGACGTGAAGAATGCCTTTCTTTATGGATTTGATAAAGAAATCTTCATGGTCCAGTCACTGGGTTACGTGTCTGAAGATCATCAAGGATACGTATGCAAGTTCCAAAAGGTCCTTTACGGCTTGAAGCAGGTGTCTCGAGCGTGGTATGGGAATATTGCAAAATACCTCCAGTTATGTGGATATTTTACTTCTGATTCTAATTCAAGCCTGTTCATGAAGAAGAAGGGGGAGCTTAATATCTTGGTGTTGTTGTATGTTGACGACATGATCTTCACAGGAAACTCAGAGGAGGAAGTAGCTAGGCTCAAGGCATAGCTAGATATTCATTTCGAGATGAAGGATTTGGGTGAGCTTCACCACTTCCTTGGACTTGAGGTGGAGAGGAGAAAGAGAAGCATACTTGTTTTCCAAAGAGGCTATGCAGAACGGATCGTTCAATGATTCGGCATGCGGGAGGGAATGAGTTGTTTTACTCCACTAGATGTTGGTCTCAAACTTCGACGTGATGAGGGGATGGTTCTTATAAATCCCTTGGCGTTATGGGCTTTGGTTGGGAACCTTATATACTTGATAATTACGAGGCCAGACATTGTAACGCCCCCGATTTTCCTGCGTTTATTTGTATTCTCGTTGGCGTTACGATGACGCGTTTCCGTGGCTTGTGCCATGTGTGGAGTATGGTTTAGCTCCTTAGAACTGAGTGCCCTGTTTAGTAGCCTGTTGGCAAGCTCTCCCTAGCAAGCCGAGTCGTTTTGGGTGACCCGGTGTGGCCTCTCGGGGGGATGTTTGAGTTTGGCTTTATTTGGGTATAACTCGGGTTCTGTTCGTCGAAAGTTAATTTCGACTTCGCCGTTGTGTTCGTAGCGTGGGTATTTAGCTACGGTGCGAATTTCGTCGAATTCCGAGGTGATTCGGTTTTCGTGTCGTTTGGTGCGTTAATGGTATTTGTGATCAATTAATTAAATTGATTTGGCTTGTCCTGTAGCCCTTCGGTTTTGGCCGATTAATAAATTCTGCGGGAGAATTTATTTGGGCAGTTATTGCCTTGCCTTGGTGGCAGCCATATTTTGGCTATTCCTTTATGGAATTTTCTTAATTGTAATTAAGTGATTAGGCGTTAGGGTTCGGTTTTTAGGCTGAACCGGTGTTTAGCTTTTCATATAAAAGCTTTTCTTAAGAAGTGGCGACCCACTTCTTCTTCTTTTTCCTGAGAGAGAAACCGTCGCTGCCTTGTTCGCGGAAAACAGAGGAGAAACCGCCCATCCTGTACCTACTTCGGTCAGCGATTCCGGGCTTGTTTGTGAACGGAATTCGATTCCGAAAACGGCGTTGGCTTGCTCTCTCCGAGATCTTCGTTTCGACGGTAAGATATTTGATTTTCGTGGAGTTTTGATGAGATTTGGGTTTTCGGTTTTGGAGTTTTCCGCCATTAATGGTCGTGAGATTTGTTCTAGGTGCTGCGGCTGTTCGTTCTGTGTAAAGAGGAGGAAAGCCGTCCAAGCTTCGCTTAAAGTTGAGGCAAGTGGTATTCTTGCCCTTGCCAAGTTTCTTTTTGATTATTCTTGATGAAATTGAAATCCCTGTTAGCCCAGGTTAGAGGCCTTGTTGTTCTCATTTTTTCTTGCTAACTATAGGAATTAGTTCTTCCTATTGAACCCCCCCTACTTGTGCTGATTGGAACCCAACTTTGCCGGCATGATGCTGTTTATCTTTGTTCAGATTTGCTCTGGTTTGGGTGTAGCCGAGAGGGAGTGTTAGGAGGGGGGGTGATTTTTCCAAATTTGTTAAGTGTATTACTCGAGTATGGGAGTATGTTACTCGTGAGGTAGAAGTAGATTACTCGGGTATTAGTTCTGGAGTACTCGAGTAGGTGGTAGTTACTCGGGTTTTGGTTTGGAGTACTCGAGTAGGAGGTATTTACTCGAGTATGAGTCTTGGTTTACTCGAGTAGTAGGTAACTACTCGAGTAGGGGTTTTGGTATACTCGAGTAGCTGATAACTACTCGAGTAGGGGTTTTGAGTTACTCGAGTAGTAGGTAACTACTCGAGTAGGGGTTTTGGGTTACTCGGGTAGTGGGCTCGAGATACTCGAGTAAGTGGTTTGGTTTACTTGAGTAGTAGGCATCTACTCGAGTGCAGGTTTGTAGATACGCGAGTAGTGGTTTTAGCATACTCGAGTAGTAGGCAACTACTCGAGTAGCGGGTTGGGGTACTCGAGTAGTTGGTAACTACTCGGGTGCTGGATATGTTTGTATACTCGAGTAGTATGCGACTACTCGAGTAGAGGGATGAGGTACTCGAGTAGTTGGTAACTACTCGAGTGCTGGAATTTGAATACACGAGTAGTAGACAACTACTCGAGTACTGGAAATTCCCTGCCTCATTCTGCCTTTTGTCATTCGGCCATCGTCGATCTCCGTTCAACGCTCGACGAGCGTCGAGCTCAGCTCTTTCTGTCTTAGCGCCGTTCGACGCTCGATGTTTTCTGGGAGGAGAACGTCGAGCTCAGGGTTAGTCTTGAGCCGTGCGACGCTCGACGTTTTTCCGAAAGGAGAACGTCGAGCTCAACTTTTGTCTGATAGCCGATCAGCGCTCGACGATTTCCTAGAGGAAGATCGTCGAGCTTCGCTCGCCGATTTCCTAGAGGAAGATCGTCGAGCTTCGCTCGCCTGTAGCCTTCGACGATTGTCGACCTCCAGAATGATGATCGTCGGGCTTCTTTTGGCCTTCAGCCGATCGACGATCGTCGACCTCCGACTGACGATCGTTGAGCTCCGTATTACCTTAGTGGGATTGTGGTTAGAATTTGGTTTTGGCTTTAAGTGAGGAAAGCTCACTCAATGCCAAGGTTTAGGTAGGCACTGAGTGGGTCTCACTCAGCGCCTTGTCGTGTTGATTCATTTCAGCACTCTTCCTTTACCTTGTTTTTCATTCCCGAGTGGTTTTCTTGTTATATTTCTGGTATTTCCTTGTCGGCCGTTTTCTTTACCTTCTTAAAGGCCGAATCGTGGGTCGTGGTTAGTAGTGGTGGTTTATAGCTCTTCAGGGGGGTGGAGTTGTGTGACATAGCAAAAACCACTCTTGTTTTCGTGCTCCAGGTACGGGCTGCGCATGTGTGGGTGGAAGGTCCCTTGTGCTTTCACGTGTAGACCCTCGAGCTTGTTGACTTGGACATGGTGGATGGAGGACTGAGTTGGCCTCCGATCCGGTTCCTCGTTGTTTGTTTTTGCTACTACCACTCTCCATAGTTTAGGGTGTTAGAAGTTCCTCCCTTGGTAGCTTGCAGCACTTTTGGCTCTTGGTAGCCTAGTAGGCCCGGCAGGATGTTGTTCCTGAGTTGGGTTGTTGCTGTTTTCCTTGCTCATTGTGCTTTTCTTGTTGTCCTATTTTGGACAGTGGTGACTCTTTCTACTGCATGTTTTTCAGTTACTTCTTCCTTTTGGTTGACTCTTACATGCAGTTGTTTTTACCTTGTTGCTTGCTGAGGTATTCTGTTTTCTTTTGGAATACCCCAGGTTCTGAGCCATAGCTAGTTGGGTGGCTAGTTTGCAGTGGTAGTGTTGGTGGTCCCTTGGACTTTGGAGTTCCGTTTGCCGTGTTGGTGAGGTAGTTTTTCTGTATTTTCTTACAGACATACATATGTGCCAGTGGGTTCGTGTCAGGTTGTTTGCGCCCACTGGTAGTTTTTACCTTTGTACTGGATATATTTACTTATGCTGCTACCGTTTTCTGGAGATAGTCTACTTGCTCTGAGAAGGAATTATGCTAGGTTGCTAGTTACTTTTAAACTATAAATATTATTATAAATGAAGCTCATGATTGACATGTTTCTATAAAACTTAATCACCATTTTCGAAACAACGTATAAAGGCCATTTTCTTATATATTATATAAATTAAATGTAGTGTCTTGCATAGCATGAGTGGTTCTCTTGGGACCCTTATGCGCTCTTTAGGGTGTAAAACCTAATTAAAGTATTTTTTCTTTCCGCAACGTATAAATATAGTTTTTCTTTTGTGGACTAGGTGATCCACTGAGCCGAGCGATACGGTCTCTAAAACATAACTGATTTTCTATTCATTAAGCACATGATTTTCTTGCATAAGGATTGGAGTTGGTTTGCCTGAGCGTCAGCAGTTATCCTCTGCTTGACGTGGCATCATGGCGCGTATTTTCTCATACTTTGATGTTTCCTAAATTCGGAGAAAATGCGGGTTGTGACAGTTGGTATCAGAGGGAGATTGCTTGATAAGTTAGTTGAGCAACCTTCCTTGGTTTGCTTTAGTAGTTCAGCATCATGTCATTCACACATTGATATGTCATCAGCACGTCTTGGCAAAAGCACGAACACTACACTCATGGCATAACATGAAGTATACGAGGCATATTATGTAGTATGGGATGCATAATATGTGTTCGTATATGGATCCACCATAGGGGCTACATGTGAGGGTTATGTAGTATGGGATGCATAACCTCACCACATGACTGCGACTAGCACGTTTCTTTTTCGTTGCATGGGAATGTTATGTAGTATGGGATGCATAACATTTTCATGCGTACGCCGCTCATAACATGCATTAGGGCCTTTTTTAGAATGCATAGCACAAATATGCATAGCATATCATTGCATAAGCACAACGTGCCAAGCTAAAGATTTGCAGGATGACATATGTACACACAAAAGTTTTCAAAACAAAATAAAGTCATGCATTCCCGATATAGGCACGAGAGTTAGCAAGGTGATGGTTAACTATCCTAGGTTAGGGCATGTCATCAAATTTTTGTTAAAAAGATAAACTCTTAGAGCAAGTTTAGCAGCTTTAAGCCTATATCTATATATGTATGGTATGTACTTGTGTTTGGGTTCTAGTCGTTGATTGGGGATATGATTTGGGGTGGTTATGATTTTAGGATGGCTAGGCGACCTGCGACGCGTTCGACTCCCCTGTCTGAAGGTGAGTCGTCCGGAGCTCAGAATGATGCGGTGATCGAGAGTCTGCGTCAGAGTAGCGAAGCTATGTGCAGACAGTTGGAGGAGGTGCGAGCCTAGATTCAGTCTTTGGTGGCAGTTGTGGCAGGGCAGGCTCAGGGTGCGCAAGTTCCTGCTGGGGGGTTAGATGTTCCTCCTCCCCCTGCACTCGTGAGACCTCCGGTAGTGGTGCCAGCAGAGATGGCCTTCATCTCGCAGTTTCAGAGGCTGAGCCCTCCCACTTATGATGGGAAGGCAGATTTCATGGTTATTGATGATTGGCTGATCTCCATGGAGGAGATGTTTTCGTATTCAGGGATTGCATGTGACCAGAGGGTGACGCTAGCCACCTATCAGTTTAAAGGATTGGCTAAGAGTTGGTGGCTGAGAGAGAAGGAGAGCTTAGTAGCTGGATGCTCTTGGGAAATGTTTAAAGAGATGCTGTTGAGGAAGTTCTTGCCTTCGGTCGAGCGTGACCGCCTTATGAATGACTTCCTTTATTTGAAGCAAAGGCAACTCACGGTGGGTGAGTATGAGATAGAGTTCAGTAAGTTGAGCTGTTTTGCCCCTGGATTGGTCAGCGTTGAGGCTGATCCGGTTAAGAGATTTCTTGGTGGTTTGAGGAGCGAGGTGCAGCAGTTGACCAGTGCTTATAGGTCTGTAACTTATGCTGGAGTTGTAGAGGCTGCTCTTAAGGTTGAGGCTATTGAAATGGCAAAGAGCAGAGGCCAGTAGATGAGAAAGTACAAGAGAAAGTCTATGGAGGGGAAGAAGCCCCTGGTACCCGATGCTGTTCCGGGAAAGAAGAGCCGAGTAGTGTGCAATTTCTGTGGCCGGTCAGGCCCTCCTGTCGAGAAATGTTTTAAGAGGTCAGCAACTCAGAAGAAGGAGCAGGTTCATGCGATCCAGGGTGCTCCTAGGAGAGATGTCTCCTGTTCAGTTTGCAAGCGGTCCGGGCATGATGCGACCCAGTGTTGGACCAAGGATAGAGTCTGCTTTCAGTGTGGGCAGAAGGGTCATATCAAGTTGAGGTGTCCTCAGGTTCAGTCAGCTCTTCCTGTAGTTCCGTTGCAGGCCTTACCTCCACCTCCGCGTGTGGACAAGGGAAAAGGGAAGCTGAACGTGATTTCTTCAGAGGAGGCTCAGACTTCGACCCAGGTTATTTCAGGTTAGCGGTTTGTTGTTTTCTAGCCTGGTAGTTTTATTTGCTTGTATGTTGCGGTATTGCTGTGGTAGTTCCTTAGTTTATGTGTTCCTATAGGGAAGTTTAAGGTGAAGAACCGCTGGGCGCGTGTTCTGTTTGACTCCGGCGCTACCCACTCGTTCGTGGCTAGAGCCTTTGTAGAGCGTCATCGGTTGACTCTAGATCGTGTTCGGGATTCCTTCAGTGTCAAGTTTCCCTCTGGTGAATCTGTGTTGTCAGATTTGGGCATTTTGGATTGCCCGGTTTTGTTGGGGGACTTTCTTGCGAAGGCGGACCTGAAAATGATTGATCTGGAGGACTTCGATGTCATTTTGGGCATGGACTGGCTCTCTCGGTATGATGCGGTCATTCAGTGCAAAGGAAAGCGCTTGGACTTCATCAGGGACGACGGTCAGCCTGGCAGTGTGTATGCTGATCTGTGTCAGGACTTTCCTGTCATCTCTGCGGTATGTGCTCAGAGATTGTTTCTTTCTGATTGTTGTGTTTGTTTAGTCTCGGCGGTTGGAGCCGCTGTTAGCGTGCCACGCTTGGAAGAGATTCCTATTGTTCGTGGATTCGCCGATGTTTTTCCTGGTGATCTTCCTGGTCTTCCTCCTGATCGGGATGTTGAGTTTGTGATCGATTTAGAGCCGGGTACGCGTCCTATTGCTAAGGCGCCGTACCGGATGGCCCCTCGTGAGTTAGAGGAGTTGTGAGTTCAGTTGGATGAGCTGTTAGCTAAGGGGTTTATTAGGCAGAGTTCGTCGCCTTGGGGTGCTCCTGTTTTGTTTGTAAAGAAGAAAGATGGGTCGATGCGGCTCTGCATCGACTATAGAGAGTTGAACAAGGTCACTATCAAGAACAGGTACCCTCTGCCGAGGATCGATGATTTATTTGACCAGTTGCGTGGTAGCACGGTGTTCTCCAAGATCGATCTTCGTTCTGGTTATCATCAACTCAGGATCCGTGAGGCAGACATTCCACGGACTGCGTTTAGGTCGAGGCATGGACACTTTGAGTTTCTGGTAATGTCGTTTGGTCTGACCAACGCACCATCAGCCTTCATGGATATGATGAACCGGGTGTTCAAGGATTTCCTCGACAAGTTCGTTGTGGTCTTCATTGATGATGTGTTAGTTTATTCTCGCAGTGCTGAGGAGCATGAGCAGCATTTGCATTTGGTCCTATCAGAGTTGAGGAATCACAAGTTATTCGCCAAATTGAGCAAGTGCGAATTTTGGTTGCCTCAGGTTTCCTTTCTAGGCCACGTGGTGAATAAGGATGGGATCTCGGTCGATCCAGAAAAGATTGCGGTAGTAATGGATTGGAATAGGCCGAATGCTCCTAAAGAGATCAGGAGTTTCTTAGGGTTGGCTGGCTATTATAGAAGATTTGTGGAGAGTTTCTCTTCCCTAGCCGCACCTTTGACCAAGTTGACTCAGAAGAATGTGGCATTTGTTTGGAGCGAAAAGTGCGAGGAGGCTTTTCTAGAGCTAAAGGAGAGATTGTGCACTGCTCCCATTTTGACCCTGCCTACCGAGGGAGTAGATTATGATGTTTATGTGGATGCTTCGCTTGTAGGTCTGGGATGCGTATTAATGCAAGAAGGAAAGGTAATTGCCTATGGGTCAAGGCAACTGAAGACTCATGAGAAGAATTATCCCACGCATGACCTCGAGTTTGCAGCGGTTATTTATGCCTTGAAGCTGTGGAGACACCTACTTTATGGGGCTCAATGCAAGATCTTCACTGACCATAAGAGCCTGAAGTACGTGTTCACGCAGAAGGAGTTGAATCTGCGTCAGCGGCGGTGGTTGGAATATGTGGCTGATTATGATGTGGAGATCCAGTATCATCCGGGCAAGGCCAATGTGGTGGCTGACGCCCTGAGCCGAAAGACGGGAAAGATCTTTAACCTCTCCGCCGATCGTTTAGTGGAGGAGTTCCTCCTTATGGATATTTCAGTGGGATGCTGTAGTTTGCAGAGTGCCTTGTCAGTGGCGGAGCCGTCCTGGATTTCTTTGACTAGGCTGCACCAGAAGGACGATCCTGATCTTGTGCACCTCTTCACCAGGATTGAGGAGGGAGAGTTGCCCGACTTTACTATCGATGATGCAGGTATTTTGAAGTACCGCGGCAGGTTTTGCGTTCCCGCTGTCGGGGATATTAGGAGGATGATTTGCAGTGAGGCTCATGGTTCCAACGTTTCCTACCATCCAGGATCTACGAAGATGTACCGTGACTTAAGGCAAATTGCCTGGTGGTATGGTATGAAAGGAGATATTGTTGAAACCGGAAACCGGCCTCTGTGGAGTTCGACCCTTGGGGAAGGGGGTGGTCTCGCACCTACTTCGCTCCTGCAAGAGAAACAACAAAAGAGAGAGAGAGACAGAGAACAGGACTAAGGGCCCGGCTCGGAGGTCCCACCACACACCCGGAAGATCTTAGAGCGCTTCCCCTCCTTAACCAGTTGCCGGGCTAAGGTACCTCAGAAAGCGCTATAAGACTTGTGAACTAGTAAGCGTGCCTCCTGAGGTACCCCTTGGGTCCTATTTATAGATTACCTTGGATGGTCTGCAAATAACCTGCCCCTGGCGGTCTGAATTTACTAAAGAGTCCCTCGGATTGGCCTGCCAACAGCCAAACCCCGCTGTTCTGGTTGGTTATACGCACCTCTCGTTGAGTCACCCCCCGTCACCTGGAGGGAGGTGGACTGCAGCCGATCCACCTGAGAGAGGCGGCTGGGGCCCGGCCCGCCTAGGAGAGGCGAGCGGGGGCTGGCCCGCCTGAGAGAGGCGGCTGGGGCCCGGCCCGCCTAGGAGAGGCGAGCGGGGGCTGGCCCGCCTGAGAGAGGCGGCTGGGGCCCGGCCCGCCTAGGAGAGGCGAGCGGGGGCTGGCCCGCCTGAGAGAGGCGGCTGGGGCCCGGCCCGCCTAGGAGAGGCGAGCGGGGGCTGGCCCGCCTGAGAGAGGCGGCTGGGGCCCGGCCCGCCTAGGAGAGGCGAGCGGGGGCTGGCCCGCCTGAGAGAGGCGGCTGGGGCCCGGCCCGCCTAGGAGAGGCGAGCGGGGGCTGGCCCGCCTGAGAGAGGCGGCTGGGGCCCCTTCGGCGGACACGGGGTTATACACAATCCCCGATCTTTGCGTGCTTCGCAGAAGCTCGGAAAGAAATGTCCAACCCTCGTGTCCGGTGACGTCCTTGCTGAGCTGGAGGGAATCTTTTGGTGGGACCCGCCTTTTAGCTATAAATGAGCCACCGGGCCTTCGATAACTGGCCTTCTCCTCTTGCCTCCTGCGTGGTTTGAGGTCAGGAGATGCCTGCGTCTGAGGAGATACGTGCTCGGTTGGCTGCTGCTAGGGAGGAGGGTCGGGAGGAGGCCCTCGCGGCCGCCCCGTGGTTGGCGCCCATATCCTCCGGCCCGCAGTTTAAGCCGGCAAAGGGAAAGGTTGTCCGCCGTTCCACGCCTAGCGATGATCTGGGTTCCGGCGGCTCCGAGGTTGAATCCGGGTGTGTGGTTTCGCCCTGTGACCTATGCTTTCTACTGACTTTTTCCTTCGCAGGAGACGCCCCCTGAAGATGCATTGGAAGGGGGCTCCGGGAACCTTGCGGATCTCTCCGTGGAGATGGTCGACCTGGGCGTCAGTCCATTCTCTCCAGCGCGCAGCCTTCCTGCGACTCCTCCCCCGCTGAGAGTCCAGGGTTTGGGAAAGCCGCTCGTCGCCCCGGGAGGGAAATCATTCCAAGGTCGGCCGGGTTCCTCTCGGTCTGCTCCCGACGCGGTAGACGTACCGACGCCAGGTAACCCCTCTGGAGTTAACCCATTCGCCGCTCGTCTGCCTCTGACCTCGCTTCCGCAGGGTATCGCGCCGCTTCTTCCGATGTCGAGATGAGCGAGGGGTACTCGCCTCCCGTGGAGCCGGAAGACATCGCGGACTTCTTGGGCGACCCTCATGATAGCGAGAAGATGAAGGCGCAGGTGGCGCGAATGTTTCAGAAACACACGATGCTGCTCAAAGAGGCATTCGTGGGGATGGAGAGAGACAGAGTCAGGGCGGAGGAGCGACTCGCTGCTTTAGAGGGGGCAAGGGGCTCGGCTGAGGAGGATGAGCCGACATCTCCGAGCGCGCATATTACGCGAGCTGAGGAGCGGCTGTCAAATATTTCGAAACAGGCCGATCAGACCAAGCGGGAGCTGGCGGCGGTTCGGGAGTATCACGATTCTCGCGTGCCGCCTCGAACCGGCTCGCAGAGGCGGGGTAGGTGGAAATGGATTGAGTACTAAGCCACCTGCCTCGCCCGCCCGTGCCCGCAGTTGCTCGCAGGGTCTGAATCGTCTCGATGTGATCCATCCCAGTGTGTCGGTGTCGGATATTATCCAAGAACGATTGCTTGTAATAATTCAGGGGGCTTTTCGCCCGTTCCAGGGCGCATGCCTTTCTCTTTCCCCCCCCCTCCCTTTTTTTATATTTATCATTCATTCTCATTTCCCCCCCTTTTTTTTTTGCTGGATTCTCGGCTTTAACCATGGAGAGCCTGCCTAGTTGAGGCGGGTAAGGGCTGGCCCGCCTAGAAGAGGCGAGCGAAGGCCGGCCCGCCTAGAAGAGGCGAGAGAGGGCCGGCCCGCCTAGAAGAGGCGAGAGAGGGCCGGCCCGCCTAGACGAGGCGAGAGAGGGCCGGCCCGCCTAGAAGAGGCGAGAGAGGGCCGGCCCGCCTAGAAGAGGCGAGAGAGGGCCGGCCCGCCTAGACGAGGCGGGAGAGGGCCGGCCCGCCTAGAAGAGGCGGGAGAGGGCCGGCCCGCCTAGAAGAGGCGGGCGGTTCGTTTGCCCCCCCCCTCGACTGGGCATTCCTCTCGAAATCTACTCTGCGCGGGAGGGGGATGGCTCGCGGCCGACCGGTGATTTCGACGCGGACCCGGGCGGGGCTCGGGAATCGAAGCGTCGGGGCTGGCTCTGCTGTCAGTTCACTTTCCCGCCTTTCCCGATTTTTCCCGCCCTTTTCCCGGCCCTATAAATAGGCCCTTCATTTATTATTTTACCTACCGCCTTCAAGAACCCTTCCCTTTTCACCCTGCGAGAACCCTCTCTTTCCTCTTTCCTCTCGCTCGGCTCGCTTATTAATCCCGCGAGATGACGGGCGGCAGTGGCGAAGCGGACGGGAGGGGCAGGTGTGCCTGGGTCTTTGCAGACCACAGCTTCCCTCCCGCCTCGGTCTCGGAGAAGGAGTTTCTGGACACCGTTAGCGACTTCATCCCGCCTGGCTTCGTGGCGAGGCGGCCCGGGAAGGATGAACGGATCAATGAGCTTTCGGGCGATGAGCTGGCACTCCCGACGGCCCACTTCGAGGCGGGGCTCCGGCTACCCTTCTGGCCGGAAGTCCGCCAGGTCTTCAAGTATTACGGGGTCGTCCCGGGGCAGCTGACCCCGAACTCCATCGCTGTCGTAGTCGGGTTCGCCTGCTACCTGCGCGAGGAGAGGATCGAGTTCAGCCTTGCGGTCTTCCGCAAGCTGTTCTCTTTCCGCGCGAATAAGGACGGGACCGCGTGCTTCGCGAGCATGCACGCCAAGGTGCGGGAGACGGTCAATAAGAGCCACAACTGGCTCAAGAAGTTCGTCTTCGTCAAGGGCGACTTCGGCAACATTCCGTTCTCGCCAGTGCAACTCGGCGAGGCGAGCTATCGGCCCCCTAGCCTGGGGGGCCATGAGGCGAGGCTATATGAGTTCTTCGCCGGGAAGAACTTCGAGGTCGCCTTCCTCCGCCGGAATCTGGACGACCTCGTCCCCGTCCCGCCTGGGGAAGGTAAGCGGCTCGCTCGCCTCTGCTTGAATCGTACCTTGGCTTTTTTAACTCTGGCTTCTGCAGGCGAGCGCGACGTCCCTCTCCGCCCGCCTTACGAGAGCGCGCGGACCGCTATTGGCGAGCTTGGCCGTGCCGAAGCGGCAGCCTTAGCTCACCGCGAGCTCTCGGCTCCCGCCGGCCGGAAGCGACCCGGGGGTGAGCTAACTCAGGGCCCTCCCCCCCTTAAGAAGCCGAGTAAAACGGGCGGTCAGGCTCCCTCGGTCGGCGACAAGGGCAAGGCCCCCGCGGATCAACCATCTTCTGCCCCTGCCCCTGCGGTTCCCTTGACCGCTGATCCCGCCGGCGGGGCGGCTGGGTCGTCGCGGCCGCTCGCGGCGACTGGGCCCGCCGAGAAGCCGGTTCCCCGAGGTCATCCCAACTTCGGCTACGGCGAAGGGCCCACGGACCGAACCGGCGCCCCGTTACTTCAGTGGGACAAGGAGGGCAACCGCATCTCGGTATCCTCGCTGCTGCCTAGCTGGTCGGAGCAGGACACCGCCTCCAGGGACGCCTTCAATCTCTCCTTCGGCGTGTACGGGCGGGAGGACGCCTCTACCTACGGCGAGGAGGCCACGCGGGTGCTTATTTATGAGAGCGCGCGGGCGCAATTTCAGAGCCTCGCCCTGGCCCACATGGTCGGCCGGCGATGCCTCCGGCTGGACAGAGATGCCCCTTCGCTCAACAAGTTGATCGATGAGAAGGAGGCGGCCCGCAAGCTCGCCCAGGAGGAGGCGGAGGACCTGCGAAGGCGGCTCGAAGCGGCTGACGCCGCCCTCGCGCAGTACCAAGGGGGCGCGGTAAGCCATCTCACTCGCACCCGCCTTTATCCCGCGACTCGTCTAAATAAATTTCCTTGCAGGATGCGGCGACCGCCAGCCGACTTGGTACCGAGATCGCCACCCTACAGCGGGAGAACCAGACCCTGCGGGCGCGGGTGGATGCGCTCGAGGCTGCTGCTGCCGTCCCGCCGGCCTCCTCGAGCGGCTGTCAACTCGTTCACCACAGCGAGTATGACCTGGCGGTTCTGATGCAAGAGAACGGGGCGGACGCGGTGACGTACCTCTTCAAGACGTTGCAGCGGGCCAAGCTCCTCAAGGACGAGTGCTCTGGCTTGCGGGTGACCGAAGTGGTGCCGGAGCTGTTCCTTCCAGTACCCAAGCCAGGCGGGTTCCATCGCATCTGAAGGGCCCGCCGCCTTGTGGCTTTTATCCCTCCCCCCCTTCTTGGGACATGTACTTTGTTTTTATTTTTGTGTGGTCGCGCCGCGGGCCACAGTTGTAATTTTGTAAAAGTTAATATATTTACTGCATTCACTTCTCAATTGCCAATTACTTCCCGCCTCGCGGTCGTTACTGTGCACCGCTTGTTGATTAACTCTGATTTTCGTTGCTGCGAGCGAGCGAGTGAGGCCACCCGCCCGTTTGTGGTTCGGGACATAGATCTAGGTTCGCGGGGCACTAACGCTGGCGCGACGCGAGTGGCGAGTCGCGCCTTCTGCCCGGGCTTGTTATTTTGACCGTATCTAGGTGCGGACTGGGCCCGGCTTCCGCGCGTAACGACTTCGCGCGGGCCGGCTTCCCGGGGAGGGTCTTGGCGCGTCCGACCTTTTGCTTCCAATTCACCCCGGGGACCCGCCGAACCGAAGGTTGGGGCCGGCGTTGCGGCCTCATAGGGTCATCCTGACCGGCCCGCTCACCTGATCTCCGGCGACGTGAGTCCAAATTCTCCACTCGCGCGCCGTGCTTAGGGCTCGCTCCTTTATGCGCCGGGCCCGGCCTTCTTGGCTCGCCGACTCCCCTTCTTGGCTCGCCGACTCGCCTTCCTGGCTCGCCTCCCTTCCCCGGTTGCTTGGCGGGGAATTACCGACTCCGAATGACATCCAGCCCTGCCCGCTTGGAGAGAGCCTGGCAGCTGGATCTGCTCGGGGCCTGAGGCAAGCTACTCCGAGTGACATCCAGCCCTGCCAGCTTGGTGAGAGCCTGGCAGCGGGATCTGCTCGGGGTCTGAGGCAGACTCCTCCGAGTGACATCCAGCCCTGCCAGCTTGGTGAGAGCCTGGCAGCGGGATCTGCTCGGGGTCTGAGGCAGACTCCTCTGAGTGACATCCAGCCCTGCCAGCTTGGTGAGGGCCTGGCAGCGGGATCTGCTCGGGGTCTGAGGCAGACTCCTCCGAGTGACATCCAGCCCTGCCAGCTTGGTGAGAGCCTGGCAGCGGGATCTGCTCGGGGTCTGAGGCAGACTCCTCCGAGTGACATCCAGCCCTGCCAGCTTGGTGAGGGCCTGGCAGCGGGATCTGCTCGGGGTCTGAGGCAGACTCCTCCGAGTGACATCCAGCCCTGCCAGCTTGGTGAGGGCCTGGCAGCGGGATCTGCTCGGGGTCTGAGGCAGACTCCTCCGAGTGACATCCAGCCCTGCCAGCTTGGTGAGGGCCTGGCAGCGGGATCTGCTCGGGGTCTGAGGCAGACTCCTCCGAGTGACATCCAGCCCTGCCAGCTTGGTGAGGGCCTGGCAGCGGGATCTGCTCGGGGTCTGAGGCAGACTCCTCCGAGTGACATCCAGCCCTGCCAGCTTGGTGAGGGCCTGGCAGCGGGATCTGCTCGGGGTCTGAGGCAGACTCCTCCGAGTGACATCCAGCCCTGCCAGCTTGGTGAGAGCCTGGCAGCGGGATCTGCTCGGGGTCTGAGGCAGACTCCTCCGAGTGACATCCAGCCCTGCCAGCTTGGTGAGAGCCTGGCAGCGGGATCTGCTCGGGGTCTGAGGCAGACTCCTCCGAGTGACATCCAGCCCTGCCAGCTTGGTGAGAGCCTGGCAGCGGGATCTGCTCGGGGTCTGAGGCAGACTCCTCCGAGTGACATCCAGCCCTGCCAGCTTGGTGAGAGCCTGGCAGCGGGATCTGCTCGGGGTCTGAGGCAGACTCCTCCGAGTGACATCCAGCCCTGCCAGCTTGGTGAGAGCCTGGCAGCGGGATCTGCTCGGGGTCTGAGGCAATGACATTCATCTCTCATCGGGGGGAAAAACAAGTCTACCGCAAGAAATTCCATTAGAGATTGAACATGGTTTACATAATTTCAAGGAAAAAAACGCTTCAAGTCGTCCCCGCTCCAAGTGAGACTTAGGGTCTCGCCCTCCACATTTCGGAGGCGGTACCCTCCCGACTTCAATGCCTCCTGCACAATGAACGGTCCCTCCCAATTGGGATGGAGCTTTCCCACTGCGGCTGACCTTCCCGCCGCGTCCACCTTCCTTAAGACCAAGTCTCCCTCAGCAAACTGCTTGACTCTGACGTGCTTGTCAAAATACTTGGCCATTCTTCTCTTTATCTCCTCCTGCCTCACGGCTGCAAGATCCCGCAGTTCCTCGACCATGTCGAGAGAGAGTCGCAGCTCCTCTTCATTATTGGCTCTCCACTCCTCTTCGTGCTCTCCGGCCCCGACCACCCGGGGTGTCCGGACTTCAAACTCCACCGGAAGTACTGCCTCACACCCGTGGGAGAGTTTGAAAGGCGTCTCCCCTGTCGCTGTGTTGGGTGTGGTTCGGAGGGCCCAGAGGACCGAGGGGAGTTGCTCCACCCAACTTCCTCTCAAGTTCTCCACCTTTTTCTTGAGGAGGTTTACAATAATCTTGTTTGCCGCTTCTACCTGCCCATTGCTTCGTGGGTGATGAACTGAGGCGAACCTGAGGTCGATCCCGAGCTGTTCGCAGAAGCTGGTGAACTCAGCACTGGCGAATTGAGGGCCATTGTCTGTGACGATGGCCTGGGGCAACCCATGACGACAGATGATCTCCCCCCACACAAAGTTTCTGACGACCTGGGAGGTCACCTTGGCCAGCGCCTTGACTTCCAGCCACTTGGAGAAGTAATCAATCATCACGAGCAGGAACCTCCTCTGGCCGCTGGCTTGGGGGAAGGGCCCGACCAAGTCCATTCCCCAGATGGCGAATGGCCAGGGAGCTGTGATACTCCTGAGGCGCTGGGCCGGTTGCAGTTGGAGGGGAGCAAATAGCTGGCACTTGTGGCACTCCTTTGTGAATTTTGCCGCGTCGAGACCCAGGGTCGGCCAAAAGTATCCCTGCCGGACGATCCGGCCTTCTAAGGTTCGACTTCCAGAGTGACTCCCACACTCTCCGGAGTGGACCTCTTCTAGAATCTTCGGGACCTCCCTCTCGCCCACACAACGCGCCAGCATCCCTGAGAGAGTTTTCCGATATAACTGGCCATCTCGCATGAGGTAGTATGCCGACTTGTACTTGAGTTTCTTTCCGTCCATTCCCGTGGGGTACTCCCCGGTGGTCAGGAAAGTGACGAATGGGTCCATCCAGGAGGGGTGTTGTTCCACCTCCATCAGCTCCCCCTCCTCGATGGATGGGCGAAAGAGGTCTGTGATGGTTCCCCCCGCCCGGGGTCCATGCTTTGCCAGCTGGTCCACCTGCTCGTTATCCTCCCGAGGCACGTGCCGGATGGAGAAAGTCTGGAAGGTGCCGACGACTCCCTTTACCTTCGCCAAGTAACGCTGCAGGGTGGGGTCCCTTGCCTCGAATTCCCCGTTGATCTGGGAGGCCACCACCAGGGAGTCAGTGAGGACCTCCACATCGTGCACCCCTAGCTCCCTGGCCAGGCGTAGACCCGCAATCACGGCCTCATACTCGGCCTGATTGTTGGTGATGGGGAAATGCACCACCACCGTTTGCTCGATCCTCACCCCCTGGGGGCTTTCCAAGATGACCCCAGCCCCCAGGGAGTGCCTCCCTGACGCACCATCCACCATGACCTTCCAGGGAACCGGGCGAGCGAGTTCTTCCTCCGCTACCTCGACCACATAGTCAGCCAGGAAATCGGCCATGGCTTGGGCCTTGATCGAGAGGCGAGGTACGAAGGAGATGTCGAACTCGCTCAGCTCCACCGACCACTTGGCCAGCCTGCCAGAATGCTCCACCCCCTCGAAGATGTTGCGGAGAGGGTGGTCAGTCACCACTCGGATCGAGTGTGCCTGGAAATAGGGCCGGAGCCTCCGGGCCGAGATGATGAGGGCGAAAGCCAGCTTCTCTAGGATGGGGTACCGGAGCTCGGCCTTCCTCAAGACCCGACTGACATAGTAAACTGGGAGTTGTCTCTTCCCCTCTTCCCGAACTAAAACAGAGCTCAGGGCCTCGGTCCCAGCCCCTAAGTACAGGAATAAGTCCTCCCCCTCCTTCGGTCCTTGTAGTAGGGGGCCTGAGTCAACTGCTTCTTTAGGGCCTGGAATGCCTCCTCGCACTCCGAGGTCCACTCGAATTTTTGGCCTCCTCTCAGGCTTTTAAAGAACGGAGAGCATTTCTCCCCGGCCCGTGAGAGGAACCTACTCAGTCCTGCCAGCCTCCCAGTCAGCCGCTGCACTTCCTTCGCATTCCGCGGAGACTCCAACTCCAAGATTGCCTTCACCTTGTCGGGGTTGGGTTCTACGCCGGCAGGGGTGAGGAGATGCCCCAGGAACTTTCCTCTGCCCGACCCGAAGGTGCACTTGAGGGGGTTCAGCCTCATCTTACATCCGCGGAGAGTGGCAAAGGTCTCTTCCAGGTCCCGGAGGTGGGAGTCGAGGTCCGGACTCTTGACCATGAGATCGTCTACGTACACTTCCAGGTTCCTTCCCTTTTGACTTTGAAAGACCCTGTCCATCATTCTCTGGTAGGTCGCCCCTGCGTTTTTCAGCCCGAAGGGCATCATTTTATAACTATAGCACCCATCCCCTGTGATGAATGAGACATCTTTGACGTCCGGAGGGTGCATCCTGATTTGGTGATAACCTGAAAAGGCATCTAGAAAACTCATCAGAGGGAAACCGACGGCTGAGTCAACCAGCGCGTCGATCCGAGGCAAGGGGTAACAATCTTTAGGACATGATTTATTAAGAAGGGAAAAATCGACACACATCCTCCACCGGCCGTCTCCTTTTTTAACCATTACAACATTGGAGACCCAGCCGGGGTATTGGATTTCGGATACAAAGCCGGCCTTGAGGAGCTTTGCTACTTCCTCCCTGATGGGCTCGGCGAGCTTGTCCGCAACAGGCCTCTTCTTCTGTCGGATGGGGGGAGCCTCCGGGTCCAGGTTGAGGCGGTGGCAGGCGATGTTGGAGTCGATCCCGGGCATCTCTGCGGCACTCCATGCGAAGATGTCCACGTTCTTCTGGACGCACTCCAGCATCCGGCCTTGAGCCTCCGGGGTCAATCCTCCGCTGATGCGGATCCTCTCCACCCTGCCTCCGGTGGTGAGAACCTCCATCTCCACCACCTCCTCTGCCGCCTCAAGGCGGGACTGTGCCTCCCACTCCTCAGTCTCCCCCTCGTCGAAGGCGAGGACCTCCCCCTCAGCTTCTGCAACGGCCATCGCCTCAGCCGGCTCCTGGCTCTCCTCAGCGACCTTCTCCTGGGCGCGACTCTCCTCCACCTCCATCTCATCCCCGCCCGCTTCCGGCTCCTCCCTCAGCCTCCGCCCCATCTCCTCGGCTCCCTCCAGCCAAGAGATGGAGTTCACCGCCGTGACATAGCACTCCCTTGCCTCCTTGGGGTCTCCGCGGACCCGAACCTGGACCCCCTCGACGTTAAATTTTAGGCATTGGTGGAAGGATGAGGGGACGCAGCGGAAGGCGCTGATGAGAGGCCTCCCGAAGATGGCGCTGTAGCTGCTGGGGGCGTCCACGATGACGAACTTGCAATTGCGGGACTGCCCCCCCAGAACGACATGGAGCCCCACTCCTCCCTCAACCTCCTTCCTCTCCCCTGAGAAGCCGAACAGGGGTCCGTCCGAGGCCAGCACCCTTCGGGCCTCCACCTTCATTGCGTCGAACGCCTTCTTGAAGATGACGTTGACCGAGCTCCCGTTGTCAACGAGGATTCGGGGGACGGTGAAGTCCTCGATAGCTGTCTGGATGACCAGCGCATCGCAGAAGGGGTCCTCGTGACCCGGCATGTCCTCCCTGGAAAAGGTGATTTTCTCGTCCGGGGGCGGGGACTGGGACGTGGAGCCAACGCTCCTGCGGTACATGGTATGGAGGCTCGACTTGCGGGAGGCCTCGATCCCAGCCCCCCCGTGGATCGCTCCGATCCTTCCTCGGGAGCCCACATCCACCAGGTCTTCGCACCGGCCTTCCTCTGCCCGAGGCCGAATCTCCTCGATCCGCACTTCCGGACGTTGTTGCTGCTGCTGCTCCCGACGGTCCCTCATCTCGAGGAACTCGGGGCACGTGGCTGTGGCGTGCCCCTCCTCCCGATGGAAGTCGCAGTAAGGCAACTCCACCCTCACATCCCTTCTTCTTCTCCGTGCTGCTCTCCTCCTTTCCCCCAGCGCTATGGCCATCGCCTGCTCCTGGTCGGGAAGAGCCGGCCTCTGGCCCTGCATCCCGCCTGGAGGGTAGAACTGACCCTGTCCTCCTTGACGGTAGTCCCCTCCGCGGAACCCTCTCCTTGCCCCGGGTTCCTGCCACTCGGGCCTCCAGCCCAGCCGAAAGTTCGGCTCCTGTCTCCCCTGCCTGGGTTGCTGCTGATGCTGCGGCGGCGGCGGCTGTTCCCTCTGCCGGGGTTCAACCCTTCTCTCCTCCTGCCCTCGGCCACCCCTTGGCCTCTCTTCCTCCACGGCCCACCTGGCCAACCTTCGGGCAAACTCCGGGTGTGCCGCCTCCATGTCGGCCTCCCTAGCCGCCCTCTCTAGGAGCGCCTCAAAAGA
Organism: Platanthera zijinensis; assembly: GCA_039513925.1. NCBI lineage: Eukaryota > Viridiplantae > Streptophyta > Magnoliopsida > Asparagales > Orchidaceae > Platanthera > Platanthera zijinensis. Next base: position 131,386,659 of record CM077098.1, on the reverse strand, counting down.
TACTGGGGGGGGACCTCTTGAGTTCCATCGCGAAGAACCCGGATTGGAGACCCAGGGTGAAGGCCACCATCATAGTGTGCCCTGGCATCTCCTGCACTTGAGACAACTCCTCTTGGAATCTGTCCAGGTAGCTCCCCAGGGTCTCTCCTACCCTCTGCTTGACGCGGAACAAGGATTCCACCTCCTTCTTCCTCTTCTTGGAAGTGGTAAACCTCAACATGAACCCCCGACGCAGGTCCTCGAAGCAGTAGATGGACCCGGTCGGGAGCTGGTGGAACCATTCTCTCGCCTTCTCTCGGAGGGTGATGGCGAAGAGCCGGCACTTGAAGCCGTCTGACATCTGTCGAATAGAGACCATATCCTCGAACCATTGGATATGGTGGATCGGGTCTCCTTTCCCGGAGTAGTAGGTCATCTCTGGCTCGCGAAACCCCTCGGGAACTGGGGCTGAAGAAACGAACTCGCTGAAGGGGCTCCCCCCCTCAGCCGGGCGAGACGGGAATTCCCTTCCTCCAGTCTCGCCGAAGTGGTACTCGGCGGCCGAGCCGGGGAACAAAACTCGCCCCTGGAACTCGCGCTCGCCTCTCTCGGCGGGCTCCTTCCCTGGGCGCCTGAGCGGCGCGTCATCGCCGAGTGCGGGAGCGGCGACCACCGGGACTGCCGGTGTCGCACTCTCGGCTCGCATGCCGAGGGCGGTCCTGACGAGCCCGAGGATCTCCTCCCTAAGCTCCGCCGGCACGCTCATCGCTGGGGGTGGGGGAGGGGGTGGCGAGCTGCCCCTGCCTGATCCTTGTCCTTCCTCTCCCGTCATCGAACTTGCTGAGGGTTTTCCTTGCTGACCACGCTCCACGCTCACCGCACCAAAATGTTGAAACCGGAAACCGGCCTCTGTGGAGTTCGACCCTTGGGGAAGGGGGTGGTCTCGCACCTACTTCGCTCCTGCAAGAGAAACAACAAAAGAGAGAGAGAGACAGAGAACAGGACTAAGGGCCCGGCTCGGAGGTCCCACCACACACCCGGAAGATCTTAGAGCGCTTCCCCTCCTTAACCAGTTGCCGGGCTAAGGTACCTCAGAAAGCGCTATAAGACTTGTGAACTAGTAAGCGTGCCTCCTGAGGTACCCCTTGGGTCCTATTTATAGATTACCTTGGATGGTCTGCAAATAACCTGCCCCTGGCGGTCTGAATTTACTAAAGAGTCCCTCGGATTGGCCTGCCAACAGCCAAACCCCGCTGTTCTGGTTGGTTATACGCACCTCTCGTTGAGTCACCCCCCGTCACCTGGAGGGAGGTGGACTGCAGCCGATCCACCTGAGAGAGGCGGCTGGGGCCCGGCCCGCCTAGGAGAGGCGAGCGGGGGCTGGCCCGCCTGAGAGAGGCGGCTGGGGCCCGGCCCGCCTAGGAGAGGCGAGCGGGGGCTGGCCCGCCTGAGAGAGGCGGCTGGGGCCCGGCCCGCCTAGGAGAGGCGAGCGGGGGCTGGCCCGCCTGAGAGAGGCGGCTGGGGCCCGGCCCGCCTAGGAGAGGCGAGCGGGGGCTGGCCCGCCTGAGAGAGGCGGCTGGGGCCCGGCCCGCCTAGGAGAGGCGAGCGGGGGCTGGCCCGCCTGAGAGAGGCGGCTGGGGCCCGGCCCGCCTAGGAGAGGCGAGCGGGGGCTGGCCCGCCTGAGAGAGGCGGCTGGGGCCCCTTCGGCGGACACGGGGTTGTACAGATATAGCCCGATTCGTTGCTGAGTGTCACACTTGCAAGCGTGTGAAGGCCGATCATGGAAGGCCTGGTGGTAAGTTGACTCCGCTAGAGATCCCGACTTGGAAGTGGGAAAGTATATCTATGGATTTCATTACGGGATTACCGAAATCCCGAGGGGATTTGATTCTGTTTGGGTTATAGTGGATAGATTGACGAAGTGTGCTCACTTCGTGCCTTATAAGATTGATTACCCGATGAAGAAGATAGCAGAGTTGTACATGAATGAAGTCATCCGACTCCACGGTGTGCCGGTTAGCATCATTTCCGATCAAGACTCCCGGTTTACTTCTCGTTTTTGGCAGAGTCTGTAGGAGGGTTTGGGTACGGATCTGAGGTATTCTACTGCCTACCACCCACAGACCAATGGGCAGACGGAGAGGGTGAACGAAATTGTTGAGGATATGATCTGGTGCTATATTTTAGACTACGGTGGAGCGTGGGATGAGCGATTGCGACTCATGGAATTTGCCTACAACAACAGTTATCAGGAAAGTTTGTAGATGGCTCCGTTCGAAGCCTTGTATGGGAGGCGCTGTAGAACTCCGTTGTTTTGGGCTGAAGCTGGTGAGAGGCCTTTGTTGGGTCCCGATGCGCTTGAGGACATGGAAGTCGCAGTGAAGCTTATTCAGGAGAAGCTTCGTATAGCCCAGGAGAGATATAAAAAGAATGCCAATCGGCGTAGATCTGCTTTGGAGTTTTCCGTCGGGGACCTTGTATTCCTCAAAGTTTCCCCGATGGTTGGTGTTAAGAGATTTGGTAAGAATCGGAAGTTAGACCCAAGGTATGTGGGCCCGTTTGAGATTTTGGAACGGATTGGTGTGTCAGCTTATAGATTGGATTTGCCAGCAAACTTCCCAGGTGTGCATAATGTTTTTCATGTTAGCCAATTGCGGAAGTGTGTGCGCGGCAGTGGGCAGCTCTTGGATGTTGTGCCCCAGTTGGAGCCCAACCTCTCTTTTGTTGAGATGCCGGTTCGTATTTTGGATACTCAGGAGCGTGTGCTGCGAAAGAAGTCCATACCGATGGTTAAGGTTCTATGGAAGAATCAGGATTTGGAAAGCGCGACTTGGGAGTTAGAGTCGGCTATGAGGAGGGCTTATCCTCACCTGTTTCGTTGATTTAATCGGTATGTTTTCCTTCTTTTAACTCCTATTAGTTGTTTCTCCTTCTTTAGTAGGAGTGTTGTGCGTAAAGTTTCGGGACGAAACTTTCTTTTAGGGGGAGTGACTGTAACGCCCCCGATTTTCATGCGTTTATTTATATTCTCGTTGGCGTTACGATGACGCGTTTCCGTGGCTTGTGCCATGTGTGGAGTATGGTTTAGCTCCTTAGAACTGAGTGCCCTATTTGGTAGCCTGTTGGCAAGATCTCCCTAGCAAGCCGAGTCGTTTTGGGTGACCCGGTGTGGCCTCTCGGGGGGATGTTTGAGTTTTGCTTTATTTGGGTATAACTCGGGTTCTGTTCGTCGAAAGTTAATTTCGACTTCGCCGTTGTGTTCGTAGCGTGGGTATTTAGCTACGGTGCGAATTTCGTCGAATTCCGAGGTGATTCGGTTTTCGTGTCGTTTGGTGCGTTAATGGTATTTGTGATCAATTAATTAAATTGATTTGGCTTGTCCTGTAGCCCTTCGGTTTTGGCCGATTAATAAATTCTGCGGGAGAATTTATTTGGGCAGTTATTGCCTTGCCTTGGTGGCAGCCATATTTTGGCTATTCCTTTATGGAATTTTCTTAATTGTAATTAAGTGATTAGGCGTTAGGGTTCGGTTTTTAGGCTGAACCGGTGTTTAGCTTTTCATATAAAAGCTTTTCTTAAGAAGTGGCGGCCCACTTCTTCTTCTTTTTCCTGAGAGAGAAACCGTCGCTGCTTTGTTCGCGGAAAACAGAGGAGAAACCGCCCATCCTGTACCTACTTTGGTCGGCGATTCCGGGCTTGTTCGTGAACGGAATTCGATTCCGAAAACGGCGTTGGCTTGCTCTCTCCGAGATCTTCGTTTCGACGGTAAGATATTTGATTTTCGTGGAGTTTTGATGAGATTTGGGTTTTCGGTTTTGGAGTTTTCCGCCATTAATGGTCGTGAGATTTGTTCTAGGTGCTGCGGCTGTTCGTTCTGTGTAAAGAGGAGGAAAGCCGTCCAAGCTTCGCTTAAAGTTGAGGCAAGTGGTATTCTTGCCCTTGCCAAGTTTCTTTTTGATTATTCTTGATGAAATTGAAATCCCTGTTAGCCCAGGTTAGAGGCCTTGTTGTTCTCATTTTTTCTTGCTAACTATAGGAATTAGTTCTTCCTATTGAACCCCCCTACTTGTGCTGATTGGAACCCAACTTTGCCGGCATGATGCTGTTTATCTTTGTTCAGATTTGCTCTGGTTTGGGTGTAGCCGAGAGGGAGTGTTAGGAGGGGGGGGTGATTTTTCCAAATTTGTTAAGTGTATTACTCGAGTATGGGAGTATGTTACTCGTGAGGTAGAAGTAGATTACTCGGGTATTAGTTCTGGAGTACTCGAGTAGGTGGTAGTTACTCGGGTTTTGGTTTGGAGTACTTGAGTAGGAGGTATTTACTCGAGTATGAGTCTTGGTTTACTCGAGTAGTAGGTAACTACTCGAGTAGGGGTTTTGGTATACTCGAGTAGCTGGTAACTACTCGAGTAGGGGTTTTGAGTTACTCGAGTAGTAGGTAACTACTCGAGTAGGGGTTTTGGGTTACTCGAGTAGTGGGCTCGAGATACTCGAGTAAGTGGTTTGGTTTACTTGAGTAGTAGGCATCTACTCGAGTGCAGGTTTGTAGATACGCGAGTAGTGGTTTTAGCATACTCGAGTAGTAGGCAACTACTCGAGTAGTGGGTTGGGGTACTCGAGTAGTTGGTAACTACTCGGGTGCTGGATATGTTTGTATACTCGAGTAGTAGGCGACTACTCGAGTAGAGGGATGAGGTACTCGAGTAGTTGGTAACTACTCGAGTGCTGGAATTTGAATACACGAGTAGTAGACAACTACTCGAGTACTGGAAATTCCCTGCCTCATTCTGCCTTTTGTCATTCGGCCATCGTCGATCTCCGTTCGACGCTCGACGAGCGTCGAGCTCAGCTCTTTCTGTCTTAGCGCCGTTCGACGCTCGATGTTTTCTGGGAGGAGAACGTCGAGCTCAGGGTTAGTCTTGAGCCATTCGACGCTCGACGTTTTTCTGAAAGGAGAACGTCGAGCTCAGCTTTTGTCTGATAGCCGATCAGCGCTCGACGATTTCCTAGAGGAAGTTCGTCGAGCTTCGCTCGCCTGTAGCCTTCGACGATCGTCGACCTCCAGAATGATGATCGTCGGGCTTCTTTTGGCCTTCAGCCGATCGACGATCGTCGACCTCCGACTGACGATCGTCGAGCTCCGTATTACCTTAGTGGTTAGAATTTGGTTTTGGCTTTAAGTGAGGCTAGCTCACTCAACGCCAAGGTTTAGGTAGGCACTGAGTGGGTCTCACTCAGCGCCTTGTCGTGTTGATTCATTTCAGCACTCTTCCTTTACCTTATTTTTCGTTCCCGAGTGGTTTTCTTGTTATATTTCTGGTATTTCCTTGTCGGCCGTTTTCTTTACCTTCTTAAAGGCCGAATCGTGGGTCGTGGTTAGTAGTGGTGGTTTATAGCTCTTCAGGGGGTGGAGTTGTGTGACATAGCCAATGCCACTCTTGTTTTCGTGCTCCAGGTACGGGCTGGGCATGTGTGGGTGGAAGGTCCCTTGTGCTTTCACGTGTAGACCCTCGAGCTTGTTGACTTGGACATGGTGGATGGAGGACTGAGTTGGCCTCCGATCCGGTTCCTCGTTGTTTGTTTTTGCTACTACCACTCTCCACAGTTTAGGGTGTTAGAAGTTCCTCCCTTGGTAGCTTGCAGCACTTTTGGCTCTTGGTAGCCTAGTAGGCCCGGCAGGATGTTGTTCCTGAGTTGGGTTGTTGCTGTTTTCCTTGCTCGTTGTGCTTTTCTTGTTGTCCTATTTTGGACAGTGGTGACTCTTTCTACTGCATGTTTTTCAGTTACTTCTTCCTTTTGGTTGACTCTTACATGCAGTTGTTTTTACCTTGTTGCTTGCTGAGGTATTCTGTTTTCTTTTGGAATACCCCAGGTTCTGAGCCATAGTCAGTTGGGTGGCTAGTTTGCAGTGGTGGTGTTGGTGGTCCCTTGGACTTTGGAGTTCCGTTTGCCGTGTTGGTGAGGTAGTTTTTCTGTACTTTCTTACAGACATACATATGTGCCAGTGGGTTCGTGTCAGGTTGTTGGCGCCCACTGGTAGTTTTTACCTTTGTACTGGATATATTTACTTATGCTGCTACCATTTTCTGGAGATAGTCTACTTGCTCTGAGAAGGAATTATGCTAGGTTGCTAGTTACTTTTAAACTATAAATATTATTATAAATGAAGCTCATGATTGGCATGTTTCTATAAAACTTAATCACCATTTTCCAAACAACGTATAAAGACCGTTTTCTTATATATTATATAAATTAAATGTAGTGTCTTGCATAGCATGAGTGGTTCTCTTGGGACCCTTATGCGCTCTTTAGGGTGTAAAACCTAATTAAAGTATTTTTTCTTTCCGCAGCGTATAAATATAGTTTTTCTTTTGTGGACTAGGTGATCCACTGAGCCGAGGGATACGGTCTCTAAAACATAACTGATTTTCTATTCATTAAGCACATGATTTTCTTGCATAAGGATTGGAGTTGGTTTGCCTGAGCGTCAGCAGTTATCCCCTGCTTGACGTGGCATCATGGCGCGTATTTTCTCATACTCTGATGTTTCCTAAATTCGGAGAAAATGCGGGTTGTGACAGACATTGCTTATGTTGTAGGTCGAGTAAGTCGATATATGGTGGAGCCTTAGAAGCCTCATCTGGTAGTGGCCAAGAATATCTTGAAGCACGTGAAGACCACTTCTGATATGGGTCTCCTTTATGGGAGTGACACGGGCTTCGACCCGCGCGGTTACACAAATGCTGATTATAAGGGAGACTCAGACAATCAGAAGTCGATGTCTTGCTATATTTTAATATGTAGATCAACAAGTATCTCGTGGTGCGACAAAAAGTAAGATTCGGTGTTTGTCTCTACTACGGAAGCAGAGTACAAGGCTTCGGCCTTGACAGCTTGGGAAGCCATCTGACTCAGGAGGCTAGTAGAGGACGTCCATGAAGAAGTGTAGAGTCCCACTATACTTCACGGTGATATTGAAATTACTCTTAAACTAGTTAACAATCCAGTTTGTCATGCGCGAACCAAACAAATTGAGATTGAACATCACATCATTAGGGAGAAGGTGCTAGAGGGGTCTCTTATGGTCGGGCATGTACGGAGCGAGGACAATATCACGAATATCTTCACAAATTCGTTATCGAAGGGGTCGTTTGAACAGTTACGGGGACTGCTAGTCTTGGTTTCTACTTCTCACTTCAAGGGGGAGTGTTGAAATTTTTGAAGCGAAAGTGGCGATCTGTGCGGACTGTCCGCACGGACTGGTGCTGTGGGTTGCGCAGACTGGTATGGCGACTAGCCAGGTAGGCAGATATTTCTCCGTCAGCTTGATCCCAGGATGTAAGCGGACGAATAGGTTTGATAGTCGCGGGAGCTGCGAACTCATCTGGAGTTCGCCGAGTCCGACTGTTGCGGACTCTTCTGGAGGTCGCGAGATCGACATAAGTGTTGTGCATGTGGTCTTATTCTCTGCAGCACTTTGATGGAGAAAGCGTAGTTCGCTGTTTAATGTGGACTGGTGTTGGAGTTCGCCGGTTAGTATAGACTGGTGTTGGACTTCGCCGGTTAGTGCAGACTAGTGTTTGAGTCCGCCAGTTTGGAGTTCGCGTCGTAGACTCTTAGTGGGGTGGACTTGGTCTTGATTTGTACCAAGTCTGGTTGTGCTCAGTCCGATGTTCGCCAGGTTGCACGGACTGCTTCTCTATCCGCCGAGTTCGGCAGCTTGGCTGAGCCTGGTTTGTGCTCTAGCTGCAGGCTCTAAGTGTGCGTACTGGATCAGTGTCCGCAGGGTACTGCGGACTGGTGGTGGTATCCGCAGTGTTTGCAGGTGCGGCAGACTGGTCCTTGTTCCAGCCTTAGTCGGTTTTCAAGGCGGATAGGCTTTCTGCCCGGCCTTGTTAGTGCGACCTTGGCGAACTTGCTTATTCGGTTGTCATGTGCGACCTTGGCGGATAGGTTTTGTATCTGCACTATGTGGATAGGTTTTGTGTTGGCTGCGAGATGGGTAGTGTTCCTATCAGTTCGGGCGATGATCACACTACTTTCCGCGCCTATAAATAGAACCCCCCTGTCACATCATACATACAACCGAAGGAACAATAAGTGAGACCAGGTTGTTGCTGCGGATAGGTTTTTGTATCCACACGGTTTGAGAAGTTAACCGGTTTTGCTGTTACAGATTGTGCGGCTAGCGCTGAGAAGCCAGAGACTTGGTTCTGACTTGCGTCAGAGATCAGTGCAGGTAGTTGCAGATACAATCGGCGGTTAGCAACAGGTCGCGGCTTGCGACCAGGCGGTCTTCTCATTGACAATCTTTCCCAGTTCAATAAGGTTGTTCGCTTCTGGCGGTCCGTGTTCAGTTTGGCAGTAGCTGTTCGCAGATTATCTGGTGGTTAGGAGATCTTGCGGTTAGGCGGCTTGTAGTTAACGGACAGAGTTCTTCAGCTTGGAATAACGGGGTGTCCGCGCGGTTAGGTTGTGGTCTGCCGACTTGACTGCTTCAGCGGACTCCTTAGTTCAGTTCGGTAGAGTTGGCGGTTACCTAGTTCTATCCGCCCGGATAGATTTTGCCTTTTATATTTTTGCTTCCATCGGGTACATTGATGAATCATGTCTCCTCATGTATGCCTCGCAGTGTAAAGAAGTTTTATAGTACAAGATTTGCTTGCTCTTCTATTTGCATCTGGTTTATTTGACTTGATTAGGTTGAGTATTCTTGTAACTTGGTTTCTCGTTTTCCGCATTTCACAAATTTTTACAATAAGTGTGAGGTGTGTGCACAAACTAAGATCACTAAAAAATAATTCAAGTCGATTTCTAGGAATACAAAACCTTTTGAATTGATACATTTTGAATGCTATGATTTTAGAAGTCATGTCATTAAAAGGGAAAGGAAGTATCTCATTACATTCATAGACGATTATTTAAGATATTGACACGTATATCGTTTAAAAACGAAATATAAGCATTTGAGACCTTTAAAATCTCCAAATCTCATGTTGAAAATCAGTTAAACTTAAGATTAAACAATTTAGAAGTGATCGAACAGAAAAATATATGTTGACAAAGTTTAGAGAATTTTGTGTCTTTGAAATTATTATTCTTGAAACCACTGATCCTTACTTACCCCAGTCAAATGATGTTGCTGAGCAAAAAAATAAAACTTTTACAAAAATATTGAATTATATACAACTCACAACGATCATGCCTACTTCATTTTATGGAGAAGCACTTTTAACTACAAGTCTACAAATCATATTTGGAATAAATTGCCTCATTCTAAGCTCACGTTTACACCCTATAAGCGGTGACATAATTATTCTTGTTGATTTGATACTTTAAAGACCTGAGATTGTATTGTATATGTTAGGATACAAGATCCTGAGAGATGTAAAGTGAGACCTAGAATAATAACTTGTATTTATCTAGGTAGTGTAGAAGATAGTGTAGTGGATATGTTTCTAGATTTGTTCACTAATTCAATGATAGAGTCTAGAGATATTATATTCTTTAAAAATATATTTGTCAAAAATCAATGCTTTAATGTATCTTGGTCTATTAATATGATTTCAGAATCTACTGTAGAACTTGAAGTTGGCTCCTCTAGCACTACTCCCCAACCCTTAGAAGTTGAACCTATTCCAATTAGAACATTTACAAGAGATAGAATCTCTAAAAATTTTGGAAATTTTTTTGTCACATTTCACTTAGAGGATGACACATTCTCCTACAAAAAAAATAATGAGATCTAGAGATTACTTGATGTGGGCAGAAGCCATGGATGATAAAATATATTCGCTGCTACAAAACAACACTTGATACCTAGTTGACCTGTCTAAAAGAGCTAAAGTTTTTGAATGCAAGTGAGCATTAAAGAAGAAATTATATAGTGATAGATCTATAGCAAGATATAAAACGCGCTTAGTAACTAAAGATTATAAACGGCAGGAGACAAAATATAATGTAACATCAATTTGGTCCATGAACTTTTAAGTTGTATTATTATCATCTTTTTGGCCAACATTTTGCTTCATTTTGAGTGCGATTTAAGGGCTAAAAAAGTTCCTATATGAGAAATTCTAAGACTATTTTGACACAAATAGAAATTTAAGGATTAATTTAATATTGATTTGAAGTCTGAGCAACTAATATGACTTTTACCCTTCATTTTTTCTTCCTCGATAGTCGATACTATAATAAAAAATTAAATTGTTTTATAAATTTCAAATATATGATATTAACATTATTCATGTTGGGGGGGTCAATTGGATGCTCTGGTAGACCAGTCCAAAATCGAAATGTCTTATCTTGGGAACGGTTGAGCACACAAATTGTCAATGAAAGATCTGACGGCCGGTAAGAGAATTTTTTAACATGGAAAATCCTGAAAAGAGGTTAAAATCACATGGTCGGGTATGTTCAGACAAAATTTCACTATCGACCTTTTGCTTGTAACAAGAAATGCAGAGAACTCGAGTGCGACATATCACCTCTCATTACATTTGTAGATGGTGAGAAGGAAAAAAAAGCTCCGAGGGTGACAGATCACCACTCGTGGAACTAAATATCTCTTAAGTTGTTGTACTAGGAAACATTGTGCTTGTTGCACTCTAGAGCCTGTTCCTGATGCTCGAAAGTTGGAATGACGCACCCGGCGTGATCTGGAGTATGTTGCTTGCCCTGGCTGCACACAAAGGAGTCTGGAGCGATGCGCAAAGACTTTGTTGTGTTGGGTGCAATGCACTCTATGTAATGTGCGCGGAGTACTGAAATGTACACAGTGTGAAATGTGCACAGAGGGAAATGTGTGCGGAGCGTAATGTGCGTGGTGAAATTCCCAATGGGTCTTCAAAGGCCTCTAGGAGATCTTTGAGAATTCGTTCGAGCGCACAAAGTGCGCTACAACAAACTGCAACTGTAGTAAAGACAAAATTATAACGAAGACAAAATTGTAACGAAGACAAAATTTGTTACTAATAGCTATATTTAGTAACAAATTTTTTTCTATTATTACAAAAGATTAGTTTTTTTGTAACAAATATTTTATATTTCGTTAGAATACCTAACTGTTTGTTAAAATACATGCAGGTATTTGTTACAAACTAGTTTTTTATTATAAATAGTAAAATGTTCTCACAATAACTTGTAATTGAAACAATACCTTGAAAATATTTGTAACAACTAGAATTGTTTTCCAATTAGTAATTGGTTGTAATCAAAATTTTGTTACAATAAATATAATAAATTTTAAAATAAATGAAAACATGGTACGACATTTTCGGGATCTCTCTCGTGCGTAGGAAACAAGATGGAATAATAACTTTAAATTAGTTAACGATTCTTCGGGATCTCTCGTGCGTAGGAAAAAAGATGGAATTAAAGGAGCGTCTAAGACCCATTTTATAGTTTTTGAGGGTGACATTTTCATAATTAAGTGATTAAGGTGGTTTTGTGGCTATCCACACACTGTAATCAATTTACGCTCTCATTATGAGTGATTTTGTAACAAATTTATGTATTATACGCACATCAAAACCAATTTATGCACTATACGCACACCTATTACGGATATGGTTATTCCTTCACCATAACCATATTATTTGTTATACGCTCACCATTATGCGAATTTTCGTTATATGCACCCCGCTATCTTATATCTTATTATGCTTATAATTATGTGATTGGTTATGCACACACTTATTACGGGAATTCGATTATACTCACACATATTATTTGCTATACACACACCGAGGGGCATGCCGGAAGCGGCCAAGGGGCCAGCCGGTGGAGGCCGGCTGACAGAGATTGGTGACGGGGCCCGACTGGTGGGGGCCAACCGGTGGAGGGCTAGCAGGGTGCCCCGAGAGGGGCGGCGAGCCGGACATGGCCGCGGGGGGTCGGCTGGGAGCGCGCATGACGCACGCAGCCATACGGATGCAGGCGATGGCCGACCTCGTGGCAAGCGGTGATGCGCGCGACGCGCGCGGCCGCGTGTCCATGGGGCGCACAGCCTTGCGGTCCTCCTGGGGCGGTGATACGGCGATGCGGCCACGCACGCAGCCAGGCGTTTGGGGCAGTCATCACGTTAGTGGGGTTGACCCCACTTGACCTTCATTTTTCCCACTGAATTAGTGGAGAATATTAGAATTCCGGGTATCCACAACTCAAAATTCCTATAAATTAGGGGAGCTCATATCAACCCCCATATTTTATTCATTCAACAATCAACCTTAATGATGATAGCAATATATAATCTTCCTCCCAAATCTTTTTTTATAAACCTTTATTTCCTGCTCCCTCAACCGATCCAATAATTTAGACGAGCACAAACCCGCTCAAGTGGTCACCTAATTATATTAATGATAGCAATATATATTTTCCGTATAAATATATTTATATGTAGGTATATTTATTCATATATACACAATTAATTATGTGTAGATATACATTTATAGATAGATAGAGAAATAAAAAATATTTATAACGAAAATTACATAAAGTATAGAGTTGGCCGCAAGTTGGCCTTGGCGAGTTATGAATCATACATCGACCAGCATAAGAGAATTTAAGGAAGAAAACGATCGACACGCTCTTTCTAATGGAGAGTGGAAGAGCTAGAAGTAATTATGAGACCTATACATAATGGAGAAACAAATCTTTATTTATTTGCAACTTGTTTTAAAATAATAGAAAAATAAGTTGGAGAATATATAGGGGTGTGTATAAATCATTCTCATCTTTGTCTCCGATGAAGATATCATTCACAATATTCATGTTAAGTTTTATGGGAAACTGCTTGCAGGCGATGATTAGTTTCGACAATGAAGAGTCTGAAGAGCAAACATGCATAGTGGAACGTGAGAATAGAACGTATGAGATACAAAAATAAGTGGAAGTTCCAAAAATGAAAAAAAATAAGGCTTTGTTTGGCGCGGTTTATCATGATTTATTTGCTCCGGTGAGGTTGGACACTAATGTCATTGTCATACCAAAATCTTATGCCTCGAACTAGTCTATTTTTTATAACATTTGTGATACAAAACATACATTCTATGACAATGACGTTTTTGTCCAACCTCACCAGACCAAATAAGTTGCGATAAGTCGCGCCAAACGTGACCTAAAGCTAGTAAAGAAAATCACAAGCGGTCATGTTGGATCGACTCAATAGGCTCACACAAAGGCCCGAGAGATCTGTTGATTTTGGGGAGTTCTAAATTTTGTTATCGTATTATTTATGTCCTTTTGTTATTGGAGTCACGTACTTTGCCTCGGCAATAAATAAATGTAACTTCAATTTTAAAAAAAAAAAAAGCGTTTGTGCGTGTCTATGTATAAAAGCAGAAATGATATTGGGCTTTGAATTTAAAAAGGTCCGAGACCAACCCAGCCCATAACAGAAACAGCTCGGGCTCGAGCATAAATCTAGTTGGCCCTAAAATTCATCCGGCTTCCCCAATTTATGGAGCGCGGCAGCGGGCCGATTTATGGAGCGCGGCAGCGGGCGAGATTGAGGCACTGTTTAGATCAAAACCCTTATCGTAATAAAATACATGTTTGGCATGACAATGGGTTGTGATCGCCAGCCAAGAAAACAACTAATTTTGAACAGAAAAGTGAAGGAGTTGCTTAGGTGAGGTCGGGTGTTCAGGAATGATGTTTCATAACCATGGTGTCCATGACTGTCATCACCGCGTCAAACAGAGCCTCATTTTCAAAGAGCGGAGTGGGATCCCTGCGATCTATTCTTTACCTTACATTAGAATTTGAGATCATAACCTCGGTGAACTCAAGCTTGGACGGATAGGTTAGAGGCCGGACAAACGCAAACCTTCGGCGTACTCAGCAGGAGCCAGGAGGAGGTGAGTTCATGCGAATTTGCAAGGAGGAGTGAGCTCTAGTTTGTGCGAACTCCACTTGGCCGAAAACTGTGAACTCAGCAGAGGTTGAAGAGGTTTTGGGCGGACGTACACTAGTATAGCTTGTTGCGGAAATTGGAGTAGAATGAAGGCAAGTAAAAATAAGCAACCACAAAAGACACAAATTTACGTGATTCATAGATAGATTACGTCCACGGGCTGCAACAGTCATATTTTCACAATCAAGAACATGGGCGATTAGAGAACATAAGCATACATTTGCAGCTTGTATAAATCCAAAAACGTCCTGCAAGTAACAACAATATGTATTAATCCAAATGAGAGGAAACCGAAAGTACAGATGCATGTCAGTTGTGAGATGATGTTGAAGGAAATGTGTTGAACCCTACTTGAACGCACTTTCGGGGTAAAGGACATGCATGCACAGACTAGATTCGGAGGGTGTGTTGTACTTTACGGTGTAGTGCACAATCCAATGACTACAATTGCATCACATCACGATCTGAGATGTGCACGCATCTCCGCGCGAGATGTGATGCACTCGCAGCCACTGAATGGCTGCACTGCACCGTAAAGTGCAGCTTCTGCACTTTACACCCACGCAAGGGCGGAACCAAGCCTGAGCACGGTAGGGCACGTGCCCGACCGGTTTTTATCGCCAGTTCCATCCCGCTCCTTGCTCCTCCTGCTTCCGAGGTCCCGATCCCTACCGTGCCCTACCTCGTTACGGTACTTCTTCTTCTTCTTCTTCTTGAGAGCTCTATTTGGGAAGGTCACTGTTGGATGCTGATTTTGCTTCCTACTAAAGTTTGCAAAATTTTTATACTTTCTTTTATTTCCTTGTATAGTTGCCAAAACTGAAGTTTTCTTTAAGGTTCTGAGAATACTATAAATTTTTTTTTATATTTTCTATAGCAATTCTTGTTCATGTGTAGACTATTTTTAAGACCTTTCTTGTTTGAAATAGAGTTCACTTCAAATTTCTTGTCACTTCTTTTTTGTTCTCGATCTGGTCTAGGAGGGTCTCCAACCATTGATTCCATGGACATAGGGTATGTTCATTTGAGCTAAATTCAACTCTTGGGTTAATCTTCTTTAAGGGTATATATAAAAGGAGTGATAATTGCAACAACAACAAAATTTCCCGAACCCCCGCTCAGGGGGCGCTGCCCCTCAAATTGATAGTACTTACATTGTGCCCGTACGACTTCAAAATCCCAGTTCCGCCACTGCACCTACGTTACTTCAATTGCTGAAATCTTGTCATTCACTGAATCCATGGAGGAAAGCAGCAAAGATGTCTTGTTATTTCGTTTCAAAAGGAAAGTCGGACCGGGTTTAATCACAAAGCAAAACCCACCGAACGAGAAATTAGGGTCGGATGGAGAGTGAGCTGCTTTGCTGTTGTCGCAAGACATTCATCAATTTCGCGGAGAGCATAGTTCTTTATGTTGTATCAGGAATTCATGGTATTTACCAAGAAATATTAATTTGTATACAACACTCAGCTCCCATGCAGTGTGTCTCTCATAAGTCATAAGCAGTGTGCTCAGGTTGGGGATGCGGCTCCCCTCTCTTTGGCTCCGTTTGGCACGGTGGCAGCGATCGTGAACATGGTGGTTATGATTATTATCTGAAGAATTTCAATTATTTTTATATTCAAACCTAGTTTTCTTTTTTAGTAGCAGTTATGCCAAACATATATTATATGATGGTGGTGTTTTTGCCTAAGGTTCTCTTTGAGAACCCGGCCCGGCGGGAGGCCGGTGAGGGGAGAGAAAATGACCGGACCGTTCTAAATGATTGACTGATGGTCCTCCCATCAACGGCAAAATCGGCGGTTTCAGCCGTTTCCTGCCGACCGTTCTTAAAAGGAACTCCCGCCGGGTTCTCAAACGTCTCCCCTCCGAACCAGTCCCACCAGAACGGCCTCCTGCCGGAATCTCAAACAGAGCCTAACTCACCGGAGGTAAACCCAAATCGGTTGTTTGGCACCGAAAAATTGTGCCAAGGGTTTTGATTTTTAACCTAAAATATTTAAAACCCAAAAATTAGCAGATATTCCCCGGTTTTTCGATTTCGACCCCGCTGCCGGAGCCCCACTCTTTCAGCTTTCGACACCGCTCCAGACGCTCTGGTATGCCGTCCGCCAAGCCCTAAATCGCTACCCTCATTCCGGCACCCACTCGCGACGAGTTTCCTGATCGCAGTTCGCCTCCGGTAACTCCCCTCCTCCTCCATCCTGATCTTCTTCTTCTTCCTCATCTTCTTCTTATTTTTCTTCCTATTTGTGGTTTTCCCCCTCTGCCGAACCTTGCATCCACCAATGCCGCTGACCAACTTCTGCCTCCTCTTCTTTTTCTTCCTTGTTTTAAGTCCATTTTTTGTTAACCCGCCCACCTCTTCTTCTACTCCTTCTTCTCCTCTTCCTCTTCTTCTTCTTCCTCCTCCTCTTCTTAGTCTTCCTCCTTTTCTTCTCCTAATTTTTTACTAGATCAGTTAAGCAGATAGATTATTTCATAATCAGATTGTAGGTATGATTTTAGGCAAAATTCTTTTTCAGTTAAGTAGATATGAAATGATATTTTTTGATGATTTCAGTTTGAAGTAGATTTGATTTTGGTATGATTTCAATTAAGTAGATATTATTGTTAGATTATAGTAATCTACCCCTCTTTTATCTCTCTGACTCTTCTCCTTATCTTTATTATTTTTCTTTTGATGTCTTGTTCTGTGTGCCTTGTGGGCCTCTGTTATTTTGGAGTTGTGTTGGACTTGTTTTAAGTATGTCGTGGCTAGACTTTACAGCACGGTTGCTGGTTCTCCTCCTCCATTTCTCTTGCATCTTCTTCCTCATTTTTCCTGCAGGTCAAGTTATTTCAAAAGCTAACATGGTATCAGAGGGACGGCTCGTGCCATCAGAAGATCAAGTGTAGTTCGTGTATCATTCTGTGTTCTGTTTTTTACTTCATCATATGGTGGCACTGGGCGGATCGCAGACCTTCCTGTATTCTCAAACAGGGATCCCGATCTTTGAAGGAGAATCATATGACGACTGGAGCAAGCAAATGAAAATATTTTTTGTCTCAAAAGGTTTGTGGGATCTTGTTCGGGATGGTTTCAAGATCTCATCAGCTTCGTCCTTGGTGGATAAAGATCATGAGAAAAGAAAAAAAGGGTAAAGAAGATGTATCGACAACCCAACTTGCCGTGGAAAATCAAAGGCGAGATGCAAAATCACTCCTTTGTATCCAACATTGAGTGGGCCGATCTATTCTTCCCCTCATCATTGATGCCAATACAGCTAAAGAGTCATAGGACATTCTCAGAGAGGAATACAGAGGAAATGAGAGTCATTTTTATCAAGCTCACACTTCTCTGGAGAGATAATGACACTAGCTTCATGAAAGAAAGTGAGACAGTGCAGCAGTATAACTCAAGAGTTTCCATAATAGTCAACCAGATAAGGACTTATGGTGACGACTTGCCGGAGAAACGCGTCGTCTCGCACATTCTGGGAAGTTTAACTCCAGACTTTGAACATGTTGTTGTAGCTATACAAGAGGCAAAGGATATAAACAGAATGACTGTGACAGAGCTCATAGGCTTACTTCAGGGCCATGAAGCAAGGATGAAGAGGAAAGATATTCACCTGGAACAAGCTTTCCAAAGCAGGTTAGCTCTCACTTCTGCAAAACATTACTCCAGTCCTTATAGCCAACACACAAAAGAGAAATCTTGTGAAGAAAGGAACTCATGGAATCAGTACACCAAAGACAAAAACAGTGAACAAGGTTCCATGCCCTATTGCAAACTGTGCAACAAAACTACTCATTTCACAAAAGATTGCTTCTCTAAGTGCAAGAAATGTAAAAAACCCAAACCATTTGCAAAGAGATTGTTGGCACCAGTCAAATAATAGGGATGCTTGACCAAGAGAAGAAGCAAATTTCTCCAACAATCCTGAATCTCTATTTTACTCAAGTTTGAAATCCACCATCTCAGGATCAGAAGTTTGGTTCCTGGATAGTGGGTGTTCTAACCATATGTCCAACAACAGGGAAGCTTTTATTCAACTGGATGAATCAGAGAAATCTGAGGTGATAATGGGAGATGGCAATGTTAAAGTTATTGAAGGGAAAGGTGTTGTGGTTGTCCAATTGAAATTTGGGGAAATCAATCACATTCATGAAGTCCAATTTGTTCCCAACCTATCTCAAAACCTTCTAAGTGTAGGGCAGTTGCTTAGAAAGGGTTATAAACTTGTGTTTGACAAGGATGAATGCAATATTCAAGATACCAAGCCAAATCAAACTGTTATAGTTGTTAGAATGTCCCCCAATAAGATTTTTCCTCTTAAACTTCAACTGAGCAAAAGTGAAGCAGCTCTAGCTAGTACTGCCAAAGCTTTGGATTCATCCTTATGGCATAACAGGTGTGGAGACCTAAATTATGGAGCATTAAAGAAATTGCAAGGTATGGTGAAGGGGATTCAAGGAGACCTAAACAGTAGTGAGTTTTGTGAAACATGTGCGCAAACTAAAATTCATAAACTTCCATTTCCAAATAAAAATCACTGGAGAGCAAATTCTCCCTTGGAGCTTGTTCACACAGATATTTGGGGACCGGAAACCTCTTCAACATGGAGTGGAAACATATACTATCTCATGCTGGTTGATGATTGCACTCGGATGATGTGGATATTCTTCTTAAACTTAAAGTCAGAAGCCTTCTCTGTATTTCAAAAATTTAAAAATATAGTAGAGAATGAGACAGGCAGTAAGATAAAAGCTCTTAGATCATATAGGGAGGAGAGTTCACTAGCAAGGAATTCTCATCTTATTGTGAATCTCAAGGGATCAAACGATAGATCACAGTACCCCAAACCCCTTAACAAAATGGGGTTGTTGAGCGTCAAAATCGAACCATAGTTGAGATGGGAAGAAGCATGCTAGTTCACAAAAAGCTGCCAAAGAAATTCTGGGGAGAGACAATGAACACTGTTGTGTACATCCTTAACAGGGCACCCACTAAAGCTCTTGCAAACTCTACTCCGTTTGAAGAATGATATCATTATCAACCAAACATCCAACATTTGAAAGTTTTTGGCAGCATAGCCTATGCTATTCCGACAAATGAGGCACGTGACAAACTTACAACAAAAGGAGAGAAGCATATATTTATGGGATACAGTCAAGAGTATAAAGGATATAGATTGTTTAATCCACAAAATAAAAAACTTGTGATAAGCAGAAATGTTATTTTTGATGAAGAGGGAAGATGGGGAGAGTGGGATAGAAATGAGGATCAGAGTAATGTTTTTCCAATAACCTTGGAGGATACTGTGAATGATTCTGAACATTCACAGCCACCATTCCAACTGTTTTGGAGGATGCTGGGGATATTCATATCAGTTCACAGCCGACCAGTCCAATGGTTGGAGATGATTCATCAGGCGAATCCAGGTTAGACTCATCACCTCCTCATAAATTTCGTTATGTATCAGACATCTATGAATCTTATAATGTAGCTCTACTGTGTCATGAGCCCACTAAGTATAGTAATACTGCCACTGATCCTTAATGGACAAAAGCCATGAATGAGGGGCTTACCATGCTAAATAAAAATAACACATGGGATTTGGTACCCAGACCACCAAACAAGTCCATTACTGGGCTAAAATGGGTATACAAACTAAAACTGAATGAACAAGGCGCAGTGGACAAATACAAAGCACGACTTGTGGCCAAGGGATTCTCTCAACAACCTGGAAGAGACTTCACAGAAACGTTTGCCCCTATTGCTAGAATGGAGACAATTAGAATGATTTTTGCTCTTGCTGTGCAACAGAAATTACAAATTCATCAATTGGATGTTAAATCCGCTTTTCTCAACGGTGACATACAAGAAGAAGTATATGTACACCAGCCAGAGGGATATGTCATTAATGGAAGTGAAGAAAAAGTCTACAGGTTGAGAAAAGCCCTGTATGGGCTGCGACAAGCACCTCGTGCATGGAATGACCGGATAGATACGTATCTGAAGAAGAATGAATTTATCAGAAGTCCACATGAGGCATCATTATATGTCAAACATGACTCTCAAAATAGCTTTATACTTGTGTGCATCTACGTCGATGATCTCTTAGTAACTGGATCCACACCGCAGTTAATCAATAAGTTTAAAGTTATCATGAAAAGTGAGTTTGAAATGAGTGATCTTGGGATGATGAAATATTTCTTGGGCTTGCAGATTGTTCAATTCTCGCACTGCATTTTTCTCCATCAGGAAAGGTACATTACAGAATTGTTGCGCAAACACAATATGGCTGATTGTAAGCTTACCTCCACTCCTATGACCATAGGAGAGCAATACCAGAAACATGATGGAGAAGAAAAAGTAAATGCGGAAATGTATCGAAGCATAGTCGGAGCTCTTATCTACTTAACCAACAGCCGGCCCGATATAGAACATGCGGTGGGGATTGTATCCAGATTCTCTTGTGAACCAAGCACTGCACATATGAGAGCGGTGAAGAGGATCTTACGATATCTGCAAGGTACAAAGAATTTTGGGATAGTCTTCAGAAGAACAAGGAATGGGGAGGAAAAGATTACAGGTTACTCGGATAGCGACTGGGCAGGAAGTGCTGAAGACCGCAAAAGTACCAGTGGATTTCTCTTTCAATTAGAGAAAATGACCGTCTCTTGGAGCTCCAAAAAACAAAAGAGCATTGCTCTTTCCTCTGCGGAAGCAGAGTACATGGCCATGGGAGAGGCAGCGAAGGAAGGCGTCTGGTTAAATCGTCTACTAACCACCTTGAATCAGAAAGAAATTCACGCGGTAACTATCCTGGTCGACAACACTTCTGCAATTTTTATAAGCAAAAACCCCGTTTTCCATAGTCGCACTAAGCACATTCAGATTAAACACCATTTCATCCGAGAACTGATAGAAGAAGGAGAAGTTGATGTTAATCACTGCAGTACTGAAGAACAACTTGCAGATGGATTAACAAAAGCGCTATCTGCTTCAAAATTCCTGTCGTTTCGCAAGATCATCGGTGTGATCTGTCGATCGGAGATGGAGGCGGAGGCGAATCGAGAAGATAAAAGAGACCTAGATTAAGGAGGAATGTTAGATTATAGTAATCTACCTCTTTTATCTCTTTGACTCTTCTCCTTATCTTTATTATTTTTCTTCTGATGTCTTGTTCTGTGTGCCTTGTGGGCCTCTGTTATTTTGGATTGTTATGTTGGACTTGTTTTAAGTATGTCGTGGCTAGACTTTACAGCACGGTTGCTGGTTCTCCTCCTCCATTTCTCTTGCATCTTCTTCCTCATTTTTCCTGCAGGTCAAGTTATTTCAAAAGCTAACAATTATGGCATGATATTGTGAACTAGATCCGATTCTTACAAGCTTCCTACTCCTCTTACATGCTTGCTTTGTTATCACCTTGGAAACTTGAACTAGTAATTATGGCTGTGTTTTTGTTTTGTACATGTACGTTGTTGTAATTAGGTTTTGTGAACTAGTAATTAGGGTTTGTGTTGGTTTTGATTTCAAGAGACGTAAATTATTGCATATATTTGTGAAGCATTATATTGTATATAGATGTAATTTGTCTATAGTGAATGTTCGATTTTAAGAATTATTAATTTTCAAAATTTTAATTCTAGAAAACCAATGCCTATGTACAACCAAACATCTTTTATGTATCAATTCCAATTCTGTTCACTGAGTTCTATCCTGCAGCCGAACTACAGAATTAGTTTTCTGTTCAAAATCAATTCTAGCAGATATATATTATTTTTCTGCCAAAGCCAATTTCAGAAATCCATTTCATGCGCGTCGAACTTCTAATTGTTTTGCTCTACAGGGATATTGTTATAAAATTTTAGGGGAGATTTTTACAATGTCACCTCTCTTTGTCCCCGGTATATCATTATTTCACTCTTTTAATTACCCAATCCTCATATGAGATTTAGCATATTTACAGGTTGCATCTCCATAAAATTCTAAAGATCTCCCTATAAATTTATATTTCATAACATGCATGCATTCAAAAAGCGTACATTCTGTATTATGAGCAGAGCTGTCACGGTTCCGGTTCGGTTCCGGTTCTACTAAAATCATGAATTGAACCACTAAGGTAACGGTTCTTCAAATTAGAATCAAAACCTTATTTCGTCTGATCGGTTCCGGTTCTGGTTCCGGTTCGAGCTTAATTTTTGGAACCGTCGTGTCAACGGTTCCGGTTACGGTTCAACAAGAACCAAAACCAAACCGGCCACTATCGGTTCGGTCCGGTTCCATGCGGTTCGGTCCGGTTCCAATCGGTTCCAACTAAAGCCAAAATCAAGCTTGACGAAATGAAATAAAAACGGACTGCAAAAAGTGAAACTCAAAACAATATCAAAATAAAAATAATTATGTTGCACACTTATCGACGGTCTTTTCCGCGATCGGTGGGATAATATAAATTATATTCCTGCGTGTAAACTTGCCACGAATTCTAGTTGTCTTGCGAACGTCTCATTGACATGCTCAACCGTAACAACCGCCTACAATTATTTATCTTTCATGATTACTAATAAATAGTAGTTGTATATCTTTTATATTTTTTAAATAAAATATTTCAAGTAAGTAAAATTGAAAATATATTATATAACTGTATAAAAATAAAAAATACACTGCAAAAATTGACTCCAAACCGCACCAATGTCAAACCATATCATACAGTTTTTATGCGTTGAAGTTTTGTTCGGTCCAAAATTGACCCCCTTTAGTGCGATTGCGGTTTGGGTTAAAACTGCACCAGCTTCACTCGTGATAGTAAGTATAAATATTATAGATAAATTATAAAATAATAACAATATAATAATAATAATAAACGGGGTGCGGTTCGGTTCTACTTCGGTCCGGTTCGGATCGGGTCAAAATCTTGAAACCGCTTGAGACTTGTATGTTGCGGTTCCGGTTCCGGTTCCGGTTCCGGTCCGGATAATAAAATGTAAGAACCACACCCGGACCAATGTTGCTCACGGTTCCAAAATTCAAACCGGAACCCGAATAATTTGCGAACGGTTCGGTCCGATTCTTTGTGGTTCCGGTTCGGTTCCAGTTCGGTTTGCGGTTTTCGGTTTTAAGTGACAGCTCTAATTATGAGCTTAATTGTTTTTAAAAAAAAAACAAGTTCCACCTATTTTTTCATAAACTCTCAATAGTCAGAATAAAATCTAAGTTCAACTATCAAAAAAAAGTTTCACGCTTCTGCAATTGGAACAAAACCATTGTTTGAAGGAAGAGGAAAAGTAACTTCCTGGAAGAAAAACTCAAATGTAGCCACACGTCCCAATTGATTTTCAAATGTAGCCACACGTCCCCCTAAAAGGAGCCTAAACAAGTCGAGCAAACCAAATGTGTTGAATTTTCTCAAGTTGATCAGCAAGGTAGCCCAAACACCAAATCAATATCTTCGGCACTACCCAGCTCACAACTTGAACCGCGGAAAGCAGGAAGCAACTTAGATAACCAAAAACATAGACAGAAGCAAGCAAATCAAAATTTCATTAATCTTCTCTACAGGGCAAGACATACATGACGAGACATGATTTCGCCAGTACAGAAAAAGCAGAAACACAAAACAAGCCGGGCGGATAGAACTGTGAGACCGCCGAGTCCGCCAAGATTGCCGAGCTCGCCGAGACCGCACAGATCGCCAAGCTGCTGAAGCCGAACACCACACGGAGTCCGCGAAAACCGCGAGGTCGCGCGGACAACCCGTTATTCGCTTAACTGCTGCTGAACAGAGGAGCAAACCGCCTAACCGCCGAACCACAAAGGTCGCACGGACAGGTTATTGAACTTGGAAAGTTGATGCAGAGAGAACTGGTAAACCGCTGATACTGCAGTCCGCAAACTCACTGAGCCTGGCTGAAGGTTAATACCAAACACCTGGTTTCAAAGCACTAGTCGCGCCACCTGCACACAATAAACCGATTAACTCTTATCAAACCGCGCGGATACAAAAGTCGAGTCCGCATCACTTGATCCAAGCCAACTTACTGTTCACTCTTGTTATGAATGGCATGCCGGGGGGTCCTATTTATAGGCCAGGTGAGGAGTGTGGTCACCACCCTATGAGATAGAGACACCGCCCCTTGGTCGCGGCTAACAATGCCTAACCGCACAGTCCGCCCGCACGAGGCAAACCAAAACGCCAAGTCCAGGCGAGATGGCGAGCTGCTCAGGGAAGACCGCCCTGAGCAGAACTAGCCGAGACGCACGACAACACAGCTGTCCGCAAGCACCAGTCCGCGACCACAGGCAACCCGCCTGGTCACAGCGGACTCTGCGGAAACCAACTCAGCTCGCAATGTCCACGACCACAGGCACACCGCCCGGTCACAGCGGACACTGCGGACACTGCGGAAAACAACTCCACCTCGCGCAGTCCGCGACCACAGGAACAAAGGCCCGGTCACAGCGGACACTGCGGAAACCCTGAACTCCACAAAAGAGCAAGTCCAGAAAGGATAGCACGAGCTCGGCGGATACCAAACCAGTCCGCCAGCTCCAAGCCCAGACCGCGGCTTACCGCAACTTCAAAGAAGAAGTGCGGACTCCAAGACCAGTCTGCACAGGCCGCGCGCACCACCTTGCAGAGCACAACACACTGCCGGACAAAACCAGTCCGCGCAGTCCGCAAAGCTAGACCGCAGCACACTACGCAGGTCGTCAACCACCAACCCGCTGGACTAGAGACCAGTCCGCTCGGTCAGTCCGCTCGGTCAGTCCGCCTAAGCCGCCCGGACCGCCCGACCACCCACTTTCACTTCACCAATTTCAACACTCCCCCTTGAAGTGAGAAGTGGTGATCAGGCTGAGTAGACCTCGTAGCCGCTGAAAAGGCCCCTTTGACAGCGACTTGGTGAAGATGTCAGCAAGATTATCTTCACTCCGAACATGACCGACCACAAGAGATCCTTCCAGCACCTTCTCCCTTATGAAGTGGTGATCGATCTCAATATGCTTAGTCCTTGCATGACAAACTGGATTGGTTACCAGCTTGAGAGCACTTTCATTATCCCCTGGGAGCAAGGTAGGACCTTGCACTTCCTCATGGACGTCCTCTACTAGCCTTCTTAGCCAAATGGCTTCCCGAACAGCCAAGGCCGAAGCCTTGTACTCTGCTTCTATAGTAGAGACGGATACCGAGTCCTGCTTCTTGTTGCACCACGAAATGCCCGCTGATCCACAAGTGAACACATAACCAGAAGTTGACATTCGGTCATCCGAGTCACCACCATAATCAGCATCCGTGTACCCTAGCAAAGAGAACCTCGCATCCCTTCTATAAAGAAGCCCCATGTCAGAAGTTGCCTTGACATACTTCAGAATGTTCTTTGCCGCTACAAGATGAGACTTTCTTGGCTCTGCCATAAACCGACTTACTCGACCAACAGCATAAGCTATATCAGGTCTAGTAATCATCAGGTAGATCAAGCTCCCAACAAGAGCTCTAAACACCAAGGGATCAGGAAGAATCCTTCCTTCATCTCGACGAAGCTTTAGGCCTTGATCCAGAGGAGTAAAGCAAGTCTTCCCTTCAGTCAAACCAAACCGGTTCACTATGCGTTCAGCATATCCCTTCTGGCAGATGAGTAACCCACTCTCCTTCCTCTCCACTTCGAGACCAAGAAATTGATGAATCTCTCCCAGGTCTTTCATCTCGAAGCGAATTGCTAGCTCAGCTCTGAGCCTAGCTACCTCCTCCTCAGAATTCCCCATGATGATCATATCATCAACATACAGCAGGACTAAGACTCGAAGCTCCCCCTTCTTCTTGATAAATAAGCTAGAGTCCGAGTTTGAAGCCAGGTATCCGCAGAATTGCAGATATTCTGCTATCTTCCCATACCAAGCTCTAGGAGCTTGCTTCAACCTGTAGAGAGCCTTCCTGAGCTTGCAGACGTAATTCGGATGAACTTCAGAAACAAAACCAAGAGACTGATCCATGAAGATGTCCTTGTCAATCTCTCCATAAAGAAAGGCATTCTTTACATCAAGCTGCCACATCCTCCATCCTTGGCAAGCAGCCAATACAATCACCATCCGAACTGAAGTCATCTTTGCAACTGGACTGAACGTCTCCTCATAGTCTTCTCCATACTATTGAGAAAATCCCTGAGCCATAAGGCGAGCCTTGTATCTCTCAATGCTCCCATCAGCCTTCTTCTTCAACTCAAACACCCATTTGCAAGTCACCGGAGTAATGCCATCAACTTTGGGCACAAGATCCCAAGTTTCATTCTTCTTGAGAGCATCCATCTCTTCTCTCATGGCATCTTCCCACTCCTTGACTCCAGTGGCCTCATTGAAGCTAGCAGGCTCCCGCTCATCAAGAGGACCTGCAAAGAAACATGAGACATAACTCACGGTGTTTCCTTCGCAGTAGCGAGCTGGAGGCTTGATAACCCTCTTTGATCTCCGAAGAGGCTGCTCCTTGCTGACCACCTCCGCTACTTCTTCTGGTTCACCTCTGTTCTCCGGCAAGCTTGGAGCAATGCTCCCCCTGCTTCCTGACCCAGAAGCTTCTCCCCCAGAACCTGAAGCAACAGGAGCTGCTGGTGACACAGCCAACTCCTCTTGATCAACAATGACAGTCATCTCCTGACCTTTATCAACCTTTCTTTCCGGTAGCTCAACCGATGACGTCAGTTCGTCAAAGACAACATCTCTTGACACCACGAACTTCTTCGTCACCGGATCCATGCATCTCCATCCTTTCTTCCGCTCATCATAGCAAACAAAGACAAGCTTCATTGCCTTAGCATCAAGCTTAGTCCTCAGAGCATCAGGAATATGCACATAGCAAGTTGATCCAAACACCCGAAGGTGTTCAACACTTGGCTTCTCCTTCAGCAACATCTCGAAGGGAGACTTCATGTTGATCGGACTAAGAGGCATCCGATTGATGACATAAGCTGCACAAGACATTCCCTCCGCCTAGAAGGATCTTGGGATACTCTTGGCATGAAGCCAACATTTGCAAGTCTCCGTCAGATGACGGATCTTCCTTTCAGCAACTCCATTTTGTTGTGGAGTATGAGCACAAGTAAGCTCTCTCTGGATCCCATGCTTACTGCAAAAACTAGAAAACTCAGAGGAGATAAACTCTCCGCCGTTATCAATTCTAAATTTTTTGATCCGCAGATTAAGCCGGCCCTCCACCAGCTCCTTGAACTCCACAAACAAACGGAAGGCTTCAGACTTCTCCTTCAAGAAATACACTCAAGTGTATCTCGAGTAGTCATCAATCAAGACTAGCATGTACCTGCTCCCACCAAGGCTAGCAGTAGCGGTTGGTCCCATCAGATCACCATGGATGACCTCCAGTGGTGCTTTGCTTCTTGTTTGCGACATATCAAAAGGAAGACGATGAGACTTCTCATACTGACATCCAGCACAAACATGACCATCACCGAAGGATGATAGCTTAAGCAAGCCTCTCACCAGGCTCCTATTTACCATAGCCTTCAGCTTATCCATCCCAACATGCCCCAACCTCTCATGCCACATAACAGTGCTATCATTGGCCCTCATGCGATCAACATAGGAGCTTGTTGATAAAACAAACAAGTCCTTCACTCTCCTTCCAATATGAGCAACATCAGCCTTAACCGCTGATACGTTACGAAGGAACTTCACTTCTGTTGGCCCAAACAGAACGTGATAGCCGGCGTCGACAGCATTGGTCACAGAGAAGAGGTTCTTCTTCATGCCCGGTACGTGATAAACACTCCTTAATGTGAGAGGCCCCTTATCACTACCCAATGTAACTATACTCTCCTTCTCTACTGCATGAACAGTATTATCAGCAGTTATAATAGCTTTGTTACCTGAGTATGCTTGCAGCTTGGAGAACTTTGACATATCTCCGGTGAGATGATGACCACACTCGGAGTCAACGATCCAATCGTCCTCCATGTCGACGGTGGACAAAGCTCGGACACAAGTGCCCGTCATGAAAGCTCCACCCCAACCGACCTCCTCCTTGCTAGAGGAAGCTTCCTCCTTGCCTGCAGCACGCCCAGGCTGCAGCTTGACCTTGCAGTCTCGCTTGAAGTGACCTGGTTGATGACATCTGTAGCACTTCAGATTCTTCTTCCAGTCCTTCTTATGAGCAAAGCTCCTCTCCTGCTGTTTAGAAGAAGAAGGTTCATCTCCAGCCGTAGTCTGCTTCTTCTTCCCTTCCCATCTCTTCTTCTTCTTCTTCTTCTCAGTGAAAAGAGCTTCACTAGCTCCTTTAGAGACGGTCACCCCAGCCATCTGCCTTGCCAAGCTCTCCTGCGAGGCAAGCAGATTTTCCAGCTCCAGAAGAGAGGGCTGAGTAGCCAAGCTTGAACAGAAGTAACAAAGGCCACATACTCCTTACGCAGACCGCGGATTATGTGCCTCTTAAGCTTGGCCTCGGAGATCGGCTCATCAGGATCAAGAGCATAAAGCTTATCACACAAGCTCTTCATCTTCAAGAATAATTTGGAGATAGAAAGATTTCCCTGAGTTGCCTTAGCCAACTCATTCTCCAAGAACTGTAGCCTTGCTACATTCTTTCTATTGAACAACCCATCAAGGGAAGTCCATATCTCAGCAGCAGACTCACATCCTAAGATGTGATCAAAGAGTTCAGGTGACACCGCCCGCTTGAGAGCAAACTCAGCCTTGGCATTTGTCTTCCTCCACACTCTCACCTGCTCGGCTATTCCAAACTCAGCAGTGATTTCTACTTGATCATCGCCACCGACGACCTCCCATAGCTCCTCGCCTAGAAGATAACTCTTCATGCACGACTTCCACTTCTTGAAGTTAGTCGGCGTCAGAAGCTCAATTCCCAGACCTCTTGCAAACCCTCCGTCCATTGTACTAACTTGGTTATCCTTCAGAAGCACACAGAGCAACAACAAACTTGTTGAACACAGCTCAAGCAACTGAACATTCCTCTGATACAATGTTGAATTTTCTCAAGTTGATCAGCAAGGTAGTCCAAACACCAAATCAATATCTTCGGCACTACCCAGATTACAACTTGAACCGCGGAAAGCAGGAAGCAACTCAGAAAACCAAAAACATAGACAGAAGCAAGCAAATCAAAAATTCATTAATCTTCTCTACAGGACAAGACATACATGGCGAGACATGATTTCGCCAGTACAGAAAAAGTAGAAACACAAAACAAGCCGTGCGGATAGAACTGTGAGACCGCCGAGTCCGCCAAGATTGCCGAGCTCGCCGAGACCGCACAGATCGCCAAGCTGCTGAAGCCGAACACCACACGGAGTCCGCGAAAACCGCGAGGTCGCGCGGACAACCCGTTATTCGCTGAACTGCTGCTGAACAGAGGAGCAAACCGCCTAACCGTCGAACCACCAAGGTCGCGCGGACAGGTTATTGAACTTGGAAAGTTGATGCAGAGAGAACTGGTAAACCGCTGATACTGCAGTCCGCAAACTCACTGAGCCTGACTGAAGGTTAAAACCAAACACCTGGTTTCACAGCACTAGTCACGCCACCTGCACACAGCAAACTGATTAACTCTTATCAAACCGCGCGGATACAAAAGTCGAGTCCGCAGCACTTGATCCAAGCCAACTTACTGTTCACTCTTGTTATGAATGGCATGCCGGGGGTCCTATTTATAGGCCAGGTGAGGAGTGTGGTCACCACCCTATGAGATAGAGACACCGCCCCTTGGTCGCGGCTAACAATGCCTAACCGCACAGTCCGCCCGCACGAGGCAAACCAAAACGCCAAGTCCAGGCGAGATGGCGAGCTGCTCAGGGAAGACCGCCCTGAGCAGAACTAGCCGAGACGCACGACAACACAGCTGTCCGCAAGCACCAGTCCGCGACCACAGGCAACCCGCCTGGTCACAACGGACTCTGCGGAAACCAACTCAACTCGCAATGTTCACGACCACAGGCACACCGCCCGGTCACAGCGGACACTGCGGACACTGCGGAAAACAACTCCACCTCGCGCAGTCCGCAACCAGAGGCACAAAGGCCCGGTCACAGCGGACACTGCGGAAACCCTGAACTCCACAGAAGAGCAAGTCCAGAAAGGATAGCACGAGCTCGGCGGATACCAAACCAGTCCGCCAGCTCCAAGCCCAGACCGCGGCTTACCGCAACTTCAAAGAAGAAGTGCGGACTCCAAGCCCAGTCCGCACAGGCCGCGCGCACCACCTTGCAGAGCACAACACACTGCCGGACAAAACCAGTCCGCGCAGTCCGCAAAGCCAGACCGTAGCACACTACGCAGGTCGCCAACCACCAATCCGCCGGACTAGAGACCAGTCCGCTCGGTCAGTCCGCCTAAGCCGCCCGGACCGCCCGACCACCCACTTTCACTTCACCAATTTCAACAAAAATGAAGAAGTGAATTAGTTTGATCTAGTTATTTAATCCTCCAAATCCATCTGAAGCCTGTATGAATCATTTCTGTTGAAGTTGCATGTAAGAAGAGCCTATAAGCAGATTTTGTAGTAAATTGTCCATTTTTTATCGCAACCACAATATTCTGTGTCATGTTGACACATGAAAAGAGACAGATTAATTAATGGCTCTAATCTCATTCACTATATCCTGAGGGAGTATGTTCCTTAAGTTGCCGGTTCTCATCTCTCACAAATATTGTAAGTCGACACTATGGTATATGTCCATTGATAGGATGAGAGATGGCTCGTATACATATTTGATAAAGGGAAAAATTTTACATACAAGTGGTGTACCATGCTCACCGTCCATAAATAAATACCCTCTTCCCTACATAATTACGGAAAGACCTCTGCCCTATTTTTGCATTTTCGCGCTCCTTTTCATTTCCAAGACCTACCTGGCGCTTCTTCTCCATTTCCGACTGCAACTCCCCCGCCCATTTCTCCGATCGGCGTACCTCGGCCATCCAGATGTCGACGATCCTATCGGAAAACGAAGAAGTCCATCCAGATGTCGACGACGTGCCTGCAGACCATCTCCTTTCCTCAGTAGGCGATCGATCGCTGATGGTGATTGCAGGTGTTGTGTTAATGTAAAATGCCA
The DNA here is from genome assembly GCA_039513925.1 of Platanthera zijinensis. NCBI lineage: Eukaryota > Viridiplantae > Streptophyta > Magnoliopsida > Asparagales > Orchidaceae > Platanthera > Platanthera zijinensis. The sequence continues at coordinate 131,355,698 of CM077098.1, read as the reverse complement.
CCTCACAGTCAAAGTCAGTTTTTTCAACAAATTTGACCGGTCCTCACCATTATTGCCAACCGCCACCTACAACCTCCATGTGACCACCTACAACCTCCATGTGGCCACCTACAACCTCCATGTGACCACCTACAACCTCCATGTGGTTATGACAACCACCATCTCTTCTAGCCTATAAAAGGAGAGACCCCCATGGGTTTCAAACACACCAGATCCGAGAAGAGGAGAAGAGGAGAGGAAGAGAGAGTTCAGAGGCGGCGGTTGTCCAAGGCAGCGGCGGCGGCGTTCGAAGGGAGAAGCGGCGGCGGCCGGCCATCATTCCGACGGGCGGCTCGGGAGCAGGTGGCTCCGGCGAAGTCGACGACCTTGGAGGTCGACCCATCGGCGGTGGAAATCTCAGGCGGAGGATTCCAGGAATCGACGACGGCAGGCGACGGCATAGCCTCCAGACAGTGATCGGACAGAATTTTGGCACGTCTCCGATCTTTATGATCTCAGTGTAACTCTGTATCAAACTCCCTATCATTTTAGTGGATCTTCCCCAGTGCTCTCCCCGTGGAGTAGGAGCTTCTCTCCGAACCACGTAAAAATATCTGTGTCGTCTGTGTGCTTGGTTTCTCGCTCTTTTATTATTGCGCTATTACTATTGTTCGCTCATTTCCGTTGCGTTGTCCGTGACAACACGTGTTACGGACTAGGACCAATTTCATAACAATTGGTATCAGAGCCAGGTTCCAACCTTGGACCTCCGTGAGCAATAGCAATGGCGGCAAAATTCGAGATTCCAAAGTACGACGGAAAAATCGATTTTGGTTTGTGGCAGAAAAGGATCAAAGCAGTTCTCGTTCAGCAAAGTCTCCATAAGGCGCTTCTCGGCAAGGAGAAATCCGGGAAGAAGGATGACGAATGGGAGGAGTTGGATCTGAAGGCCATCAGCACAATCCAGTTATGCCTAGCGGATGAAGTCATGTACAATGTAGTCGATGCTGAGACTGCAGCAGATCTGTGGAAGAAACTGGAGGAGCTTTACATGTCCAAGTCGCTCACGAACAAACTCTACGTCAAGAAGCAGTTGTACAGCTTGAGGATGTCAGAGAGTACTCAGTTGTTGGAGCATATGAACGTGTTCAACAAGCTCACTTCACAGTTGCGAAGTATGGAGATAAAAGTCGAAGAAGAAGACCAGGCTCTTCTATTGCTGTCTTCTCTGCCAAAGTCATTTGATCATCTGGTCACCACAATTCTTTACGGCAAAGATACTCTGAAGATGGAGGAGGTGATGACAACTTTGCTCTCAAATGAAACTAGGAGCAAATCTTGCCCCAGCACCAGCGAAGGACTGTTTGTGAAAAGAAGCGAGCCGGCTAGAGGCAAATCAAGGGACAGAGGGAAGAAAGCAAATCGATTCAGATCCAAGTCCAAGACCCAGAACAACAAGTGTCACTACTGCAAAGAAGAAGGGCACTGGAAAAATAATTGTCCAAAAAAAAAGCTTAAGGAGAAGCGTCAAGAGCCACAGCAGGCGGCCGTGGCATCAGACCCAGAGAGTGAAGCAGATGTACTTCATGTACGCTCCACTATTGACTCTTGCGACTCCTGGATCATGGACACTGGATGCTCCTATCACATGTGCCCGAACAAAGAATGGTTCCATAGCTTCAGGCAACATGATGAAGGACGTGTTCTGATGGGGAATAACTCAGAGTGCAGAACAATGGGGATTGGCAGCATCAGAATCAAGATGTTCGATGGAACAGTCAGAACGCTCACCGATGTCAGGTACGTACCAGATTTAAGAAAAAGTCTGATTTCTTTAGGTACTCTGGAGGCGGCCGGCTACTCCTACACCGGTGATGGCGGCTATTTGAAAGTCAAGAAGGGAGCTCTGGTGGTCATGAAAGGAGAGCGCTGTGGTACCCTCTATAGGCTCATCGGCTCCACCATTACTGGCGACGCAGCAGTCTCTACGACACCAGACGAAGACTCCTCTCTATTGTGGCATGCCAGGCTTGGCCACATGAGCGAGAGAGGATTGTTGGAGCTGCACAAGAAAGGTCTACTGAAAGGGATCAAGACGTGCAAGCTAGATTTCTGCGAGACGTGCGTTCTCGGGAAGCAGTGCAAAGTAAAGTTCGTGACGTCAAGCAAGCGCAGCAAGCAAGTACTGGAGTACATACACTCAGACGTTTGGGGGCCAGCCCTAGAGCCATCACTTGGAGAAGCCAGATACTTCGTAACCTTCATCGATGATTTCTCAAGGAAGGTATGGATCTATTTTCTCAAGCACAAGTCTGAGGTGTTCGAGAAATTCAAAATCTGGAAGACCAAAGTGGAGAAGCAGACTGGGAAGAAGGTGAAATACCTCAGATCTGATAATGGCGGCGAGTACACCTCAACGGAGTTTCAGAACTACTGCAATCAAGAGGGAATCACTCGTCATCTCACCATTCCTGGTACACCACAGCAGAACGGCGTCGCAGAAAGGATGAACAGAACCTTGTTGAAGAGAGCTCGGTGCATGCGACTATTTGCAGATCTTCCGAAGTCTTTCTGGGCCGAAGCGATCAATACGGCTTGCTATCTAGTGAATCGATCTCCATCAATGTCACTAGATCTAAAGTCTCCACAGGAGGTTTGGTCAGGTACTTCCTTTGGTTACTCCGATATTCACATTTTTGGTTGTCCTGTGTACACACTGATGCAGGATTCGGAGAGGACAAAGCTGGATGCTAAGTCTAGAAGGTGCATCTATCTCGGCCAGAAGGCCGGCACAAAAGGGTTCAAGCTGTGGAATCCTGAAACCAAGAAGGTGGAGGTGAAGCGCGACGTCATCTTCGATGAGGCTTCTATGCTGAAGAAGTCTCAGTCTCATACCAGAGAAGCAGAAAGGACTCCAGTCTCACCAGTGCAGGTGGAGCTGGAAGAAAGTGACAAAGTTGACGACCATGATGATTCCTCCGACTCGGAGGATACAGATGTTGCACAACCTACTGATGCGGAACCATACACGATTGCTAGAGGAAAGGCGAGGAGAGAGGTTAGACTACCTCTCAGGCTACTAGACACTGTGGCATATGCTTTTCAGGTTATCTCCTCAGATCCCAGTTCCTACCGAGAAGCTGTAGAGAGCAGGGACTGTTCTCAGTGGAAAGCTGCTATGGTGGAAGAGATGGACTCACTTCAGAAGAACCAGACTTGGGACTTGGTCAATCTACCCAAAGGAGCTAAGGCAATAAGCTCCAAGTGGGTGTTCAGGAAGAAGGAGTCTACATCAGGCGAGGACCAGTGGAGGTACAAGGCCAGATTCGTTGCAAAGGGGTTCGCGCAGAAGAGAGGTGTTGATTTCGATGAAATCTTCTCACCCGTGGTGAAGCATTGTTCCATACGGATGCTGCTTGCTATAGCAACGATGTGGGACATGGAGCTGGAGCAGATGGATGTGAAGACGACTTTTCTTCACGGCAGCCTAGACGAAGAGATCTATATACTGCAACCTGACGGGTTCGTTCGACCCGGTGACGAGAAAAAGGTGTGCAAGCTGAAGAGATCTCTCTACGGCTTGAAGCAGGCTCCAAGGATGTGGAACAAGAGGTTTGACACCTTCATGACCTCACATGGTTACAGCAGGAGCCAGTACGACAGCTGCGTCTACTACAGATTTCTGGCAAATGGATATATACTGATCTTGATGCTCTACGTCGACGACATGCTGATTGCTTGCAAGTCAGCTCGGGAGATTCAAGTTCTGAAGCAGATGCTACATGCTGAGTTCGAGATGAAAGATCTTGGTCACGCACAGAAGATCCTTGGGATGGAGATCAAGCGCGACAGAAAACGAGGTATGCTTTGGCTTTCTCAAACAGGTTATATCAAGAAAGTGCTGGAGAAGTTCAGTATGACGGAGTCAAAAGCAGTTTCAACTCCTCTGGGACAGCAGTTCAGATTATCTTCACAGCAGTGCCCAAACTCAGAAGAGGAACGTCAAAAGATGCTCAGGGTGCCGTACGCTAGTGCGGTAGGATGCTTGATGTACGCCATGATCTGTACCAGACCAGATATCGCTCAGGCTGTGAGCGTGGTCAGCAGATACATGGGGAATCCAGGGCGACAACACTGGGAAGCGGTCAAGTGGATTCTGCGATACTTGAAGGGAACTCCAGACGTCGGACTACTATTCAGAAGGAGCAAGGATGTTGGTGCTCTAGAGGGCTTCGTTGATTCCGACTACGCCGGTGACCTCGATAGGAGAAGATCTACCTCCGGGTACATCTTTCTTCTAGGTGGAGGTCCCATCAGTTGGAAAGCCACTCTTCAGGACATCATTGCTCTATCGACGACAGAAGCAGAGTACATTGCTGCAGTGGAAGCCGCAAAGGAAGCCATCTGGCTTAAAGGTCTCACTAAAGAACTCAGGATCACTCAGGAAGCGGTGAAGGTGCACTGTGACAGTCAGAGTGCGATTTGTCTTGCCAAAGACCCGGTCTACCATGCAAGGACAAAGCATATTGATGTGCGCTACCACAAGTTGAGGGAGTTCGTTGGAAGTGGAGAGATTTTGTTGCTGAAGGTGCCCACGGAGGACAATGTTGCAGACATATTGACCAAGCCAGTGACAGGAGTCAAGTTCAAGCACTGCCTTGACTTGGCTCATATTTGTGCATGTTGATTAGGGTGACCCCAGGGAGAGGGGGTAGTTATTTCGGAGGGAGAAGATCCAAACTCAAGGTGGAGTACTTCATGCGTGAGGCGTCAATGTGGAGATTGTTAATGTAAAATGCCACCTCACAGTCAAAGTCAGTTTTTTCAACAAATTTGACCGGTCCTCACCATTATTGCCAACCGCCACCTACAACCTCCATGTGACCACCTACAACCTCCATGTGGCCACCTACAACCTCCATGTGACCACCTACAACCTCCATGTGGTTATGACAACCACCATCTCTTCTAGCCTATAAAAGGAGAGACCCCCATGGGTTTCAAACACACCAGATCCGAGAAGAGGAGAAGAGGAGAGGAAGAGAGAGTTCAGAGGCGGCGGTTGTCCAAGGCAGCGGCGGCGGCGTTCGAAGGGAGAAGCGGCGGCGGCCGGCCATCATTCCGACGGGCGGCTCGGGAGCAGGTGGCTCCGGCGAAGTCGATGACCTTGGAGGTCGACCCATCGGCGGTGGAAATCTCAGGCGGAGGATTCCAGGAATCGACGACGGCAGGCGACGGCATAGCCTCCAGACAGTGATCGGACAGAATTTTGGCGCGTCTCCGATCTTTATGATCTCAGTGTAACTCTGTATCAAACTCCCTATCATTTTAGTGGATCTTCCCCAGTGCTCTCCCCGTGGAGTAGGAGCTTCTCTCCGAACCACGTAAAAATATCTGTGTCGTCTGTGTGCTTGGTTTCTCGCTCTTTTATTATTGCGCTATTACTATTGTTCGCTCATTTCCGTTGCGTTGTCCGTGACAACACGTGTTACGGACTAGGACCAATTTCATAACAGTGTTGTTCGTCCTCTTTGGCTGATTTTTTAGTTCTTCTTTAAGGTTTATTTATTTTTGACCTCTAAACGACCTATATACTTGAGTGCAGGTGATGCAAACAAGCCCCATAATCCCCAATGTAGTGATTCCCTAATATCTTCGCTGCGCACTGTAAGTTTAGCAATTCCGCACATTCATTTGTTCAGTTGAAATTTCTTATAGAAATCAAACAAAAATTGGAACTGTCAAAATTTAAGTGTTTAGAACTGCAAAGGTCGGAACTGTCATATTTTACTGAAGCAGAGGCACATATTACTTGCAGCGTAAGATTGAACTGAAAAAATTTCTTGTTTTTGAACTGTAAAATTTCTTGTTTTTGAACTGTAAAAATTTCTTGTTTTTGAACTGCAACCTAAGTTTTAACCGAAATTAAACTTAAGATGGAACTGTAAAAAGTAGTAATTGTTTATTTATGTGAGTTTGGTTGATTCCTTTTGACCGGGGAAAAAGTAATCAAGTATCAAAACAACTGTATTCGAATATACAGCTAATTTGCAATGTAACTTTGGACTGCAAACAATAATGTTTTTTGGAACTGTAACAAATCCAGAGTTTTGAACTGTTAAAATAATATTTGTTAAATTGGTACTGTAAATAAGCTATTGTTTTCAACTGTAAAAATAATAATTGTTAATTTGGTACTGTAAATAAGCTATTGCTTTTCAACTGTAACTGATTAATCAAAGACTCTAAAGTGCAATCTAACTTTGAAGAGCAATTACACGATCTTTGGGACTGTAAAGAGGACTGTATATTGAACTGTAAAAATAGGAATTGTGTATTGTTATTTTGGTCTTTAAGAATTTAAACATATTGGAAAGTATAAAGTCCACTTGACAGTCATCGTCTACTCACTTCTATGTGGTTTGGCTGAAATGTTTTTTTTTAATTTGTGGTAACTCTAAATTGACAATAATACTGTTTTTTCTTAAGCTTCCCGTTGTGTTCCCCACTGTTCATTCAGAAGAAGAAGCTTACATTATGTACTGTGAATATGCACATCGAGTCGGATTTAGTGTGCGAAAGCAACATATTACCTATTGGACTCATACATCGATTATCAAAGTTAGAGGATATAGTTGTTCCAAAGCAGGAACCAAACGCATAAAGCCATCCCCAAAGAAGTACCACAAATTAGATACTCGCACGGGATGTTTGGCATGCATCCATTTTCATACTGATTCAGAGGGAAAGAATTGGACAGTTGCTAAATTTGTTGAGGAACACAACCACCCAACGGCAACCGAGAAGGAGAGCCATTTATTGAGATCTTGCCGCTCAATTTCAGAAATGCAGGGCAATCTTCTAAAAAATATGACTGGTGCAGGGATTAAACCCGTGGACGCATACAATTTTATGTCAGATGAGGCTGGAGGACCAGAAAATATTGGTTTTTCAAAGACAGATGCATTCAACTACATACAGCGCGAAAGAGCTTCTTTAATTGAAAGCGGCGACGCGGCTAGTCTTCTTGATATTTTACAAGAGAAACAGTCAAATGATAACATGTTCTCATACTATGTGAAGACTGATGAGCTGAAGAGATTAACGAGTTTCTTCTGGATGGACGGCAATAGCAAAGTTGATTACGATTGTTTTGGAGACGTTTTGATATTTGATACAACATATCGTTTGAACAAGTATAATCTTGCATGTGCACCTTTCATCGGTGTCAACCATCATTGGCAGAATATTTTCTTAGGAGGGGCTTTCATTGCTGAAGAAACAATTGAGTCGTTCTGTTGGGTTTTTGAGTCCTTATTGAAGTGTGTTGGTAGAAAAGAACCAATAACTATTTTTACTGATCAGGATCAAGCCATGTCTGCTGCTATTGAGCAAGTCTTCACAAAGACTCGACATCGATTGTGTCAATGGCACATCTGCAAAAAAGCCCCTTCTAAGGTGCCTAGCTTCAATCATAACAGTAGCATTCGTGGATTATTCTACAAATGTATGGCGAGGTGCGATGGGGACAATGAATTTGATAGAAATTGGTATGAGATGCTTACTAAGGGTAATTTACAAGATAATAGATGGTTGAACGATTTGCACAATGTTAGGAGGAAGTGGTCTACAGCTTTCAATAAGGATTTGCTTGACCTTGGTACCCTATCCACCCAAAGAAGCGAATCAGCTAATAACTGTTTGCATGGGACCTCGAAAGGGACTAGTTCTTTAGTTGAGTGTTTCCTTGGTTTGGAAAGGCTTGTTTTATCTTAGCGAAGGGGTGAGCGTGAGGAGGATTTCAAAAACAAGCACGGAGTGGTTACCATGAAGCCCAAGACATCTCTATTACTAAAGGAAGCCGCAAAGTTATACACTCGAAAAATATATGGGATTTTTGAGAAGACCTACACAGAGGGAGCCCTTGGATTAAGTATTGTTGAAGAAATGCGATATGATGAGCAACAAATGTTGTTTGTGATAACAAATTGTGACGGGTCCGAGGATGAGAAGAGATGGTATGTAAATTTCAACTCAACAACATATGATTCAGATTGCTCCTGTAAAGGATTTCAAACCAAAGGGTTATTATGTCAACACATATTAAGAGTCTACAACTGTAGGAATGTGAAGCAAATTCCAATGAAATATGTGTTAAAGCGGTTAACCCTAGATGCTAAAAAGGGCATATACCTTCCGAATGAACCCTCTATGTCTGAGTTTGAGTCAAACAAGATATTCAGGAATCAGTTGATGCGAACCAGTTACAATTTAGCTAGCCGCATTGAGAACTGTCGGGCTGCGAAAATACATGTAATGAATGTTATGAACGAGTTAGTTAAGCGTACAGATGAGTTGTTGGATAAAGATGACATGGAAAAAAAAGGATTCATGGAAACGGAAGATCCTAATAATACCCAAAATGTAATGAATCCGCCTATGAAGAGGCGAAAAGGTGCTAGTAGCTCTCGTATGAAGGACCACTGGGAACGTGCCCCGAAAACCAAAAGTAATATGTACACAAATTCACTAATGTTCACTTTTTCAATCTATGTCTTTTAATCAGATTGAATGAGAAGTTTTCTTAATGTTTCATGTTTTATTAACTTGTAGGGAAAAGAGGTTTGAGCCAGTTCTTCCTATAGCGCATCTGATGGGTATCCAAGCACGAACGGCGGTGACAATAGATGCTGGTGAAGAATATTGCAATGTGATTTGGACTAAGGAATTAATTTTCCTTTAGAACTTGAATTTATGTGAATGTTTAATTGTACAATCTGTTATCATTTTGAACTGGCAGTTATATAAATATTGCTGTTTTTTAACTTTATATATAAATGTTTCTCTAAAAATTGTATGGGTTGTGAAAAATTGTATGAGTTTGAGTTCCAAGTTTAAGCTAAAATTGGAGATACTAATGATTTCTCTCAACAATTACAGCTGCATTATCCTGTTTGAAATGCATGTCAGAATCTTAAAACATGTACAAATATTTAACATGCAACTTAAAATGGAAGCACCGATTTTTAAAACACATTAAAACCTGTATATCATACCATCAATAAATAGTTTAGAGTTTTTAAAGTCATTTCCTAATAACCATATTAGCAATCTCAATGAGAAGACTTTTTCACAAATGTTGTAATCATTTCAGCTGCAAGTTCAGCACGGAATTTAACTGTTTGAGACGACCAATTGCTGCATTCCTCCCATGAAATGTTATCAGTCGATGCAAGGGCCTCCATGTACTTGAGAACATACACTCCACAATCATCTCCATTTGCTTGTTGGGGCAATCCCGGAACTTCAAGAATAGGCCATTCCTCAATGCCTACTGGAAGTGCTCTGGCCGCTTCGTCATGTACCATTTTAACCTGCAAGAGAACTCAAAATGCTTAAAGTGAAATTGTAATAAAATCACCAAAAACTACTTGTCACAAAACTAACCAATGCCGCAAGCCCTTTACTATACCGTTTTCGTTTCATGGAGTCGTAAAATTCCCATCTATTTTTCTTCAATTGGCACACCAGTAATGCCCAATGGTTGGTTAGGTGGCATGGCATCAAAATTAAATCACTTTTGGAGACAGTTGATTTTGTTAAATGCTTGATTAGGCATCTAGTATTGTCAACATTTTGTCTTCGGTAGTACTGTGGGGAAATGTTAGTAAAGATGAGAGCAAACAATGAGCATTAGTATATGCAATATACTTATTGTACTTACAACATAGTCAGAGGAAACATAAAGGAAATTTTTTATATTCGAGTTCTTAAGTTCCTTCTTTGCTTTTAATGCAACAGCATACGCATTTAGGTGCGTATTGTGCAGCCAGCGCCCATGAAGAAGATCATCCATTCCCCCGCGTGTCATCAAAACAGTTTCGTGATTGAAAATAGTGTCGCCGCTTCAAATAGGAAACATAAAACTTGCATATTAATAAGCAATACTAGCAAAAACAAGTTCATAAATGTTAAAATTAACCGTGTCAATACCTCTCTGGGAAATTAATAATCATATCATCTAGAACCTTGCACTCAGAAGCTGATATGTACGATCTTCCCGGGTAAACATTTTCTTCCTTTACCCTAACCTTCGTCTTTGGTATTTCTTCCGGTGTAATAAGTACTTTTTGTTTCCTCGATTCTCTGTTCTTTATATTTTTAACCAGAGAACTAATTTTAAAATCATATGCATCAACCTTTGTTTCAACCTTTACAGTGTGGATTAGTTTTTTATCTGGCGATTCGGCCTGCCGATGCACCGGCGAGGACTGGGGAGGTGTAGAATGCAGTGTTGAGGTCCTGGGTGCGGTAGCATGCAATGGTTGTGGTATGTTACTTAATTTTGCTTCCATTTTGGAAAACCACAACTCACAACAATCTATAATTGATCGCACCTCCAATCGCACTTCAGTTTGGATAAAATTCTTAAGCCGGGACTCCAATCCGCGAACACTGTCACCAAATAAATATTCCTCTGCTTCAGTCCTTGACTTCTTCTTTGCTTTCCCCTTCTTAATTTCTTTCTCTCTTTTCTTCAACAATTTTTTCTCAATTTTACTATTCTCACGCAATTCTTCAGCAGTTAGGATATAATCCTCTAACTCATTTTTTAATTCAGCATGCACCCTCTCGTCCAGTACAAGTTCTGCAGTTTTATATTTGTTCTTTGGACCATGTTCGAAATCAGAATCCTTTTCGTCGTCGTCTTCAGCTAGTAAGAGTTGCTCACTCTCTAAAATGTCCGTGAATTTGTGTTTTATCTACAGTTAAACAAACAAATCAATAGTATAATTTCAACATTTCTAACAAAAACACTAAACAATACATCAATATTCAATTGCTTAGTTATGAAAAAAATAGACTGCAAAAGCTATTACTAAGAATTTGACAGGAAAACAATGATAGAATTATACATGCAAAATACTAATTGACTCCAAGTTACAAACCTTGTAACTTGTATGTAGCTTCGTTACAAGATTGAAGCAAAATTGGGCCCGATAACTCTTTTTGGACGACCACCGACAAATTCTTGGTCTGGCATGTTCATCAACAATCTCTTGAACATTTGTGTGCTCATAAAGCCACACCTATTGCAAAAGAAAGGTAATTATATAATGTTGTGAATAAAAAAAACGAAATTGAAATTATAAAACATACCAATAAAATGATTGCGCAGCCCTCAAAGTATCCCAAGTTGACACCAACTTTTTTTATTACACTTGATTGACTCAGTGTATCAATCTGGGAGAGCAAAAATTCGTGGATTGCTTTTGGCCAGTTGTATTTCTGAAAGTTTGAGAATCCTCTAATTTTGTAGAGGGAGGCTGGGACCTTCATTCCTTTCAAAGGGAAGAAAAAACATTGACCAAATACAAAATTAAACTGTCCAATCTCCTACTCTCTAACGTTGGACTCCAATCTTCCCATGCAAGAGCATTAAGATCCTCAGTTAAATCTTTGTAAGATATATCTATACATGGCAATCTAACAAACGTGAAGTTTTGTCCACGGTTTGGAAGTCCCAAGATCATTGCAACTTCATTTACCGTAAATTTGCAGTATTTTTTCCCTAGCAAAAATGCTTGCTTATGTCTATTGTAGGCCCGTACCAAAACATAAAGTAAAGGTATGTTTTGGGGGAGGCTGGGCATTTCAAAAAACTGCAAAACATTAGCGTCCCTCAATATCTGTAAAGTTCCTTCTTCTAAAGCCACTAACAAATTCTCGGCATTCGACTTGAAAGTCGATGGGGCACACCTTGAATGAAGGTAATTGCTCCCAGGCACTGTAGAAGAGATTTCTTAGTATGCAAATAAAAATACAATAAACATGCAAATGAAACTATAGATAAGCTTACTTGTTATGGATCGTACTATCCCTAGTTACAGCTGCAACTGCAATCAAAAAAGTCTGTACATCAAGAAGAGAACATTTATCACACTTTATACACAACCTGGAACTTTAAACATTACAGAGGTTGCAACTGGAAAAAGTGATAGAAATTCTAAAAAAAAACAAGAGTTAATTAGATCTGAAAATTGTAATATTTTTACAGCTGCAATCAACTAACAGTTGTAACTAGGAAAGTACAACTCTATTTACAGTTCAGATGAATGAGAGGAAATGTGTCTAAATTTTGAGTTGGAAATAGAGGTCCATATATGACTATAAGAACGATCAAATCATTTTTGCTTGTTGAATTGAATATCTGTTTGCATTTTGAGTTGCAAGTTCAGGACCAATTACGACTGTAAGGAATACAAAATTAATTTTGTATAATTAAAAATCAAAGCAGACTACAGTTTCAGTTGGAAATCCATGGCCAAATACGATTGAAACTCAAAATATACAAGAATGTATTATTTGACAGCAAATGACAATTTTGTAACTTATCATACCTAAATGTTAGAACTGAAAATGGCACTCTAATAAGATAGGAACATTCGTCTGACATTTCAAGTCAATAGATTTGTTACTTGTAGCATCTTCCAACATAAATTTGAAACTGTAAAACCTAACGTAAAATCAAAATGAAATGCGTTGAGAAATGGAATGCGTTTGAACTCAAAATATACAAGAATGTTATACCTTGTTAACTACAGATGGAGAAAACCGGAGCAGTAATGGCGGATAAAGGCTCTTGGATCGCAGGTAGACGGTAAGCAACAGCGAATGTTTTACCTATTTAGGAACGTCGATGGTGGCAGAATGCAGTGCGAACTGTAAATAGTATAGAAGTTACAACTGGAATAAAGTAACATAAATCCAAAAAAAATTTAATTAGACAGCATTTTACAGTTCAAAAGCAAAGAACTGTAAATACTATTATAATTACAACAGGAATGACAAAAAGAACTGTTATGGTCTTTGAACTATAAGAAAACTAGAATAACGACTGCATATCTTTATACATTTTGAATTGCAACTTCAACTCCAATTACGACTGTAAATATTACGACTGTAAATATTACGAAAACTGTTTGGTTTTTGAATTGTAAAAATAACTAGAATAACGACTGTAATTTCAATTTGGACTGCAATTTCAATTTGGACTGTAAATCACAGTTCTTGAATGTTCTCTTCCTTGAATGTCACTAGAACTATGATTAAATGGACTGTAAATAGAGAAGAATGCATTGTAATCATACAAAAATTTTCAATTTGGACTTTAAATAGAAGTATGATAACTAGAATAGTTTATTAATTAAATGGACTGTAAATAGAACTATGATTACGACTGTTTTTTGTTCTGCAGTCGTAATCATACCAAAAATTGGAGTTCCAGGTAGAGAAGAATGCATTGTTACAATATTGTACCCAAATTAGAACTGTAAATAGTATAGAAGTTAGAACTGGAATAAAGCAACGTAAATCCCCAAAAATATTTAGACAACATTTTACAGTTCAAAAACAAAGAACTGTAAATACTACTATAATTACAACAGGAATGACAAAAAGACTGTAAGGGTCTTTGAATTATAAGAAAACTAGAATAACGACTGTATATTTTTATACATTTAGAATGGCAACTTGAACTTCAATTATAACTATAAATATTACGAAAACTTTTTGGTTCTTTGAACTGTAAAGATAACCAGAATAATGACTGTAATTTCAATTTGGAGTGCAATTTGAAAATAACGAGAAGATCACTCTAATTTGCACTAGAATAATGACTGTAATTTCAAAGATGACTGTTTATCTTTATACAATGTGGACTGCAATTTCAACTCAATTTATGACTGTAAACACTACATATATTAACAAACCTGCAACTACATCTAATTTGCCCAGACTTTTACACAGAATTGGGAAAATAAACAGTGGTTAAAAATGCGAAAAAAAAGAATAACTTACAACTGGAAGATTTACCAAACGAGAATCATTTGAAGTGAAACATAAACCCTAAATTTGAGTGTATTGGGTTTAAGATTTTCTACCTTCTTAATATATGATCAAAAACAGCTTCGTTTGGAGTTCGAACGCAGTAATGACGAACGAAATTGCCCTGGATCGCAGTAACGACAACAGGAGAAAGACGAGAAGGTGGCTCTAGGTTTTCGTGGAATTTTTGGGCAATGAAGAGGCACGAGAATGGTCCCGGTCGGAGATGTTTCTAACGCCCAGGATCGCAGAAACTGCGATTGGAGAAAAAAGCGAGGTGCAGCTAGGTTTTCTCAGATTTTCGGTGTGCGTTTCAGAAATGAAGAGGCGAAAATGAAAAAATAGGGCAGAGGTCTTTCCGTAATTATGTAGGGAAGAGGGTATTTATTTATGGACGGTGAGCATGGTACACCACTTGTATGTAAAATTTTTCCTTGATAAAGAGGTTTATTGCCAACCCACCTGTCTGTCCACCAAAGAGCATGGTCCTCGCACCTCCCGGAGCGCAGTACTCAAGTTGGTTCTCTATTTTCTCTTGTGCTTCGGGGCGTGCAGGTAGTCGGAATAGCAATATGCAAAGGTTGCGAGCCCGAGAGCAATGAGCAAGGGCAAAGGTGCTATCATGGTTGAGTACTGCCGCGGCTGCAATGCTCATTGCACATTCATCTATCTATCTATATTAAGATAAAGAAATACTTGGGTGGACCGACGTAACCACGACGGACCGTCAAACTATTATCAACCGTTGGATCACAAACTTATTTATCACGGTCGTTGGATTTCTTATGCGCTGGATACTTCTAATACCTAAACACTTCGTTATTCTGCATCAAGCCCTCCTTAGTCACCCACGTCTCGCATTTTCCCGCCATGTCCTCCGTGATCTAGGCGGAATTTTTCTGTCCGGGTTCCCGGATGGAACCGGAATCAATGGAAAGGCGTGAATGCATGAGTCCCGCGCAAAAATGTATGTCACACTCCCAAAATGTGTAGGCGCCACATGCACTTTAATGGAGATCCGTGGCTCCCGGATTCAGATTTGAATTCAGATTTGAAACCGGGGCTCGGACCCAATAATTTGTCGTGATGTAGGGCTCCCAAGGCAAGGCGACTCGACGACGATTCCTCCACAGCGATCCAAACGTATTACTTCCATGACAACATAGGGCTCCTCCTCCATCGCAACATCACAATACTTTCTTTTCTCCCGCTCCCCCACCGTCGCCGAAGTAGGGCTCCTCCATCGCAACACCTTCATTTTTCACCTTCTTCCCCCATGCTTCTGATATCCATGCCTCCCCTGCTCCAGTTTTCCGTTGTCATTCCCCCGTGAGAGCTGCTTCATATCAAGGTAAAACTCCAAACCGTCTGCTGCAATAGAGAGGAGATTTCTCCATTTAAAGTCCAGTAACTTATATTATTTGACTATTCTTCTTCATCTTCTTCCTTTTACCCAAGGTTTGTTAAAATTGAAGTGAGAGCTACCGCTCCACGGTAAGCTACCACCACGATGTAGTCCCCGATTTTAGAAGTTTCCCTGCCATCTTATAAATAGGGGTTCATACCCCTGTCATTAGTACAAAACAACAATTCATGAGGCAAGGTTGCGGTTATTGGGTTAATAGTTGTGAATTCAACGACTCGCCCCAGCGGTAAGACGATTAGCGAGTTGCGGTAACTGCGATCAGCAATTGAAGATCCAGGCGAGCTCGGTGGTTAAGCAACTAGCGCCCGACCGTAAGAGTAACCACCAATGGTAACTGCGGTTAGGAGGGAATCCACGTGGTCACTGTCTTTTGTTTTGTTTTGTTATTTCTTTTGCTTTCGTCCCATACAACACAAAATCTGTCTTGTGATTGTAATACCTCGCTATTGTATTTGAAGTTGAATTAATACAAGTTGTTGTTGGTTCTCCTTTTTCATTGCTAGTGGTTTAGGGCTCATTTGGTTCGACGGTGGCGGGTCGATCCGGCAGGTGGAAACGGAGTGTTCGAACCGGAGGGGGAGGTGGCTGCTCCAAACAGAGCTTTTTGGGGCATTTCTCAAGGCGGGCGGGTGGAAACGGAGCAAACGCCACAAGAGGTTCATTTGTTTACCCTCCTTCCGGCGGCGTTTGCCCAAAACGGAGCAGCGAAACGCCCAAACAAATAGAGCCTTAGTCTCTTGGCTGGTTGAGTGTTCTTAGGATCTCGAATTTTCTTACATGGTATTAGAACTACAAGGATTTTAGCGGCGCATGTTAAGTTCCTTTGGAAGAGATAAACTAGTAAACTATAATGGAAGGCATCGGAGTTTACGCAAGAGGACTTGGGATTGAGTTTTTGAATCAAACAAATTACAAGAAATGGAAGTCCGGTATAGAGAGCTACTTACTTGAAGGGGATCTTTGGGAGGTAGTTGGAGGAGATGACAAGGGGGAGGTTGTAGCGATCAGGGACAATGCCGAAGAGGTGAAGGCTTGGAGGAATACCAATGCAAAGGCCGAGTTAATGCTCAAATAGGCGGTCTCTTGAGATTTGTTTGATCACATCATGAGATGCAAATCGGCTTCGAAAATTTGGGCATAACTGAATGGGCTGTTCAATAAGAAGAACGTTGCAAGATTGCAGTTTCTGGAGAATGAGTTAGTTAGAGACACTTAGGGAGAGTTGTCAGTCTCCGTGTATTTCTTAATGATGAAGAATCTGTGCGCCGATATCTCAGTATTGTATCCAGATGAGCTTATATCTGAGGCAAAGTTAAAGAGACACATTATCCATGATTTGCGGAAGGAGTATGTCGCCTTCATCACTTTAATATAGGGTTAGGCTACCTAACCATTCCTGGTGGAGTTGAAAAACTTATTGGCATCTCAGGAAAGTCTAGCAAGGCAGATGAATGGATGTTCTATCTCAGGGGGGGATAATGTGATTCTATTTTCTGGGAAGAAGAAATGGGATAAGAAGAAGAAGACTCATGATGGTGAGAGTACTTCCACCTCATCACATTAGGAGGGAGTCAAGGCTCCTCCTAAGCTTGATGGATGTCAAAAAGGAGTCAAGTGCTATAGGTGCCTCAAGGTTGGTCACATGAAAAAATACTGCAAGACAAATCTTCAGTTGGGACATACAATGGAGAAAGGAAGAGGATCCAAAGGTGGAGATGAGTAGGGGAACTGTTTCTTTGCAGGGATGATAACAACGTCAGTCGATGCCTTGGCTTCTATAAACTTTTATGAAGATTGAATAGTTGACTCTAAGTGCGGTCATCATCTCACTGGAGATGAGTCAAAGTTCTCCCTTCAGGTGTACAAGAGAAACGATGCGACCATTATAGCAGATGATTTAGTGCACGCGGTGGAAAAAGAGGGGGCTGTATCTTTGGGCAGTGATGGGAGACCACTCATTCTGAAGAGTGTATATCATGTGCTGGGTATGAAAAAGAACTTGTTCTCGGTTACCGACACAGTGGATGGTGGTTGTTGGATATCATGTGTTGTTCGAACTGACATTAGTAAAATACTTAAGGAACTTATTAACAGTGAAGACTGATGTTTCTCACACTGGGCGGCGTGTGAAGGACTTGTTCGTGTTGTCTACAAGTTCTTACGTGATGGTGATGAAAAAAAAACGACAGTGCTGCCATTTGGCACGAGAGGTTAGGACATGTTGGGATGACTAAGCTGAAGGTTGTGGCGACAAAGAGCCTGGTAAGAGGTCTGCCTATCCTATCCTCTTTTGGCGATGATCATGTTTGCGAGGGTTGTCAGTTTGGGAAGGCACATCGTCTTCTATTTGACTAGTCCTTGTCCAGGTGCAAGACATCACTGAAGTGCATTCACAGTGATCTGATGGGTCTGTGCGTCACCCCCATCTACTTGGGGAACATGTACATGCTGGTGTTGCATAATTATTGACTTTTCTAGATATACATGAGTGTATTTCGTAAAGGAGAAGTTAGAAGTCTTTCAAAAGTTTGTAGAGTTCAAGGAGTTCGTTAAGGGAGTGCTTAGGCTGCGTATCAAAAAGCTGAGGACGGACAATGAAGGGGAGTTTACCTCCATTGATTTTTTTTTACCTTTTGCATGAGGCACAAAATCATGAGGGAACTTTCTTGTCCACATACCCCACAACAGACTGGAGTGACGGAGAGGAAGATTCGCCACTTGGCGGAGACAATACTTGTTTCTCCTCTAGACAATAATGATCTTTCTCCATCTCCGGTCCTTCTTCGTCGCCCTACCAAACCACACAAACCCCCGAAATGTCTTAGCATGTTCTCTTCTCATATTCCTGCCCTTCAAGCCTTCCTCTCTATTATTTATAGTCATTACGAGTCCTAGAAATACCAAGAGGCCGCATCTATACTTGTTTGGCAGAAAGCCATAAAATAAGAGTTGCTTGCCCCATATAATACCAAAACTTGGGACATTGTCCCCCTACATAAGGGTATTCATCCCATCAGCTATAAATGGCTCTACAAAATCAAAACATTAGCTGATGGAACAATTGACAGATACAAGGCTCGCATTGTCGCCTGTGGTTTTTAACAACATGATATTGACTACAATGAGACATTTGCCCCATTTGCAAAAATGACTACCATTCGCACTATTCTTGACATTGTCGCAGGCCACTCAAGGGATATCTCTCAATTGGATGTCTAAAATGTCTTTCTTCACGGTGACCTCTCCAAAAATATCTACATGACACCACCACCAGGGGCCCCTCATTCAGCAGGACAAGCATGTCACCTTCGCAAAGCTCTCTGTGGACTCAAATAAGCCCCTCGTGCATGGTTCTCCAAGTTCACTACTGTCATCCTGTTAGCCGGCTTTACTGCAAGCCTCTCAGATCCAGCCTTATTCACACATTCCTCTGGCACTCTCCTGTTGTTATATGTTGACGACATAATTGTAATGAGTGACAACTTAAGGCATATTCAACAAGTGAAGGATCACCTCAAGACTCAGTTTGAAATGAAAGATCTCGGACCTTTTCGGTACTTACTTGTCTAGAAATTGATTACTCTCTCAGGGTTATCTTCAATCTCAACAAAAGTTTATTACTAAGATTCTTGATAGAGCTGCATTAACTGATGATCGTGTTGATACTACTCCACTAGAGATAAATCTCAAGCTTAACTCACAAGAAGGAGAAATTCTACCTGACCCATTAAGATACAGACAACTGGTTGGAATGTTGATATATCTCACCATCAGTCGGTTGGACATATCTCATGTCGTCCATATCATCAGCCAGTATGTGTCTCAACCACGGAATACTCACTATGCCGCCCTTCTCCGCATCTTGCTTTATCTTTGTCGCACAATGACCAGATCATGTACTTTTCTCAGCCGACTCAGCTCTAAATCTTCGTGCCTGCACTAATGCTGACTGGGCTGACGATGTTTCTGATCGTAAATCCACCACCGGATATTGCATCTTTCTTGGCAATTCTCTGATTCTTGGAAATCCAAGAAATAAGATGTTATATCTCGTTCTAGTGCTGAAGCTGAGTAACATACCATGACCACCACCGCTTCTGAGATAACTTTGGCTTCAACATCTCCTACAAGCTCTCCACATTTCAATCTCAGTTATCACACCGTTGTTATGTGACAATACAAGTGCTTTTCAAATTGCTTCCAATCTCGTGTTTCACGAACGCATCAAACATATTGAGATTGACTGTCACCATGTCTGCCAGCAATATCTAAATAAAACTCTCTCACTTCCTCATATTCCGTTTGTGTTTCAGATTGATGATTTTTTTACCAAGACCCATATAGTTTACAGACATGATTTCCTAATTCAACAACCGGTTCCTTCTACTTTCTGTCAAACTCACACCTTCATCTTTTCACAACCGGTTCCTTCTACTTTCTGTCAAACTCACACCTTCATCTTTTCAAGTTTGCGGGGGGGGGGGGGGGGGGGGGGGCATTAAGAGCTCCTCTTTAGTCTCATATCTCCTATATGTAAAAATGGTTGATGTCCCTCGTGTATTTATACCCCTTATTGGGATGAATAGAGATTTAAGCATTGTATTCCATTACTTCTAACAGAATCACCCGGCATGATGGAAATGCAATCGTGTACCAAGTGTAGCAAATATGCATAGGTGTACTGCCTAATGTTAAGAAATTCACAACACCCTCAATATCTAATTCCACAAGCAGATTGAAGATGTCTAATTAATGAAGGGGGCCAAGAGCAATCCTTCCCGAATTCCCCAAAATTCAACCATGAGAATATTGCTAGCTGGCTCGAGACTTAAGATTTCAAGCAACATTACCTATCTAGTTATGGGTAGAATGCGTGCTAAGCTCGATATATTTTATTATTTGGGCACCTACATTTAATTTAGGAAAGTAATCATCTCATGAAATATTGTTCAATAAAAAACCATCAAACGACCACGTCAAGGTGTTTGGATGCTTTTGCTATGTTCATTATAATCCCCTGAGAAGGATAAATTCGTGCTCAGGAACAGACGTTGCATTTTCATTGGCTGCACGTGCAATGCGAAGTGATGGAAGCTCTACGACCTTGAATGAGATTTTTTTTGTCTCTCGGTATGTCTCATTTCACGAAGGAGTTCCCCTTCAATGCACATAATAAGTGTATTTATGTTATCAAGGCGCACGCCTTAGGCGTCGGGCGCACAACCCTTCGCCTCCGCCAGACAAAAGCTGGTGAGGTGTCTCATGCGCATATGTGGCGGACTTACGGTGCACCTAGGCAAGTGAATTGGGAACCCAATTCACTGAATTTCTTTTTTTTTCGTGTTTGCACCTCACATAGCTTAGGGGCGCGCTTGCGCCTAGGCTCCATGGCCCCTTTATGCCTCGGTACAACTTTAATAACATAGAAGTGTATCGAGTGCCACACTACAAAAGAACGTGAAGAACTTGGACGTGACGTTTGAAACATCCAACTCCAACATGGAATTGGAAAATTGCCTGAACCGGCGACTCCAAACTCAAGAGAACATGCAGATTTACCAAGGAAGACAACAAACCGCGCTGCCCGACCAAACATCTTGCCAGGCTGGACGACTAGGTTGTTTTTTCTACGGTTAGCAAAACTGGTGCATCTCCAGGTCCGACATGCGAGCAGATCCCCCTACAGTCCATCGGGCGCGCTTCTAAAATTTGCGGGTGTTTAAAGTACACAACTTTGCTATGCATGATTAGGGATTTAATGAAGGTCTCTAAATTATTACTAGAGGATTCTACTGAGTGCACCACAGTTGGTTTAAATTCATGAATCTAACATTCGGTTTGAGTTACAATTAAACTAACTTGGGTCTTGGTTAGGGTGTGGTGCATTTTATGTGCATACTGAACCGCACTTATTTTAGCAACTTTTTCATTCGTGCAGGGTATAACCATAGAACATTGCTACAATTCATGGGCAAGGATGAAAGGTTTGTTTCGTCATCTGTCAGGTATGGGAATGGTAAAGTGCATTTGAGCACCATAAAGTGCATTTGAGTATTTTATCATAAAGTGATTGTTATTAGCACCGCAGTTTTGACTAGTCGCACCACCATACTTTTTCCTAATTTTTCGCGTCTTTTAGAAATATGTCTTGTACATACATTTTTAGGAAATATTGAATACTTTTCCTAAAAATGCATGTACAAGAAGTACTTTGAAAATATGCCTAGTCACTCGGCCATGTAAAGTTGACGAGATCTACAACTTTCGTGTTAAACATTTTTCCTAAAAAACATGTACAAGATGTATTTCCAAAAAACAAGGAAAATTAGAAAAAAAAAAGTGCCACTAAACAAAATTTTCGTACACTAACCAAAACTGCTGTGCTGATAAAAATCACGTTTGTGTAACCCTAGTCACTCGGCCGACTTTTGTTGCCGCGGATTCTTGCACAAATTTCTTTGATCTTTCCTGCTTATCTTCTTCGAGAGCTCCCCTCTCCCGATACCTGATTCTCCCCATGGCGCAACTGATCTCCTCACTTGTTACCAGAGCTGTTCGCCTTTGACATTTCCGAGAGCCTGCAAGATTGTCGTGGTCGTCGATCTGCTCTCCGGAAGCCGTCAACCTAACTCTTTTGCTCGTGACCAGAGCTGCTCATTGGTTCTTCTGCAAGGTTAGTCCCAAGTTCCTCGGATTATCTGCAAGTCATTTCCAAGCTTGCCGGATCTTCCATTAGGTAAGCCCAAAGTTCTTTGTTGATTCTCACCGAAAAGTCTTTCCGCGTGTGTTTGTTTGGAGGATAGAACGTAAGCCCTTATTTTGTTTTTTATTGTTTTACAAGTATTTTCTTACCCAAAGGTAATCTTTTCCAAAAATAAAATTTACCGCATTCAGGAAAAAAGTTTTTGATTCAGCAAATCTTAGCACATTCATGCAAATGTTTTTCTAGAATTTTTTTATTCAAGTTTCTTTTGGAATGGGTTTGTTGTTGGAAAAAACTTTTGATTCAGCAAATTTTACACCATTCAAGCATATTTTTTTTCTAGAATTTTTTGTTTATGTTTGTTTTGGAATGGGGTTGTTTTGAGAGTTTTTGTTGTTCAAGCTTATTATTCTGCTCGTACTTTTTTAAGCTCATTATTCTTTTCAACTTTTTTTCAACAAAAATATTTTGTTCAATATTTTTGATTGTTCGGGAATGATCTCGATAGCCCCCTAATTTACTTTAACATCGTGTTTCTATTGTATGTGAATTTTGTGTAAACAACCGTAGTTCTATGCTATCAAACAAATAAAACTATTTGCATGGCCATGTCTACACTGAAAATACAATTCCTCCAAACAGTACAACTACTTTTATGACCACAGTTTCTAACTACTATGTTCATGACCGCAGTTTTCAACCATTGTGTTTATAACCACAATTTCCAACCACTGTGTTTATGACCATAATTTCCAACCATTGCGTTTATAACCACAGTTTTTAACCACTCTGTTTATGATCATAGTTTTCAATCATCGCGTTCACGACCGCCACCACCGCCCCAAATAAGGCATACGTTTCTTACTGCTCAGTTGCCACTCATCGAAATAATGACTAAGGCTCTGTTTGTTTGCGCATTTTTTCTTCATTGCAGTTTTTTAAGAAAATGCAAACTCTATTTTTCCCCATTTGAAACACCACTTACCAAAAACGTCATTTTATTCCTGATTCCAACCACAGGGAGAGAGCTCCATTCAAGAACATTGTTTTATCTCATCTCTGACCACCACCTCCCATCAAAATAGACCCTAAAGTAGCATCTTCTTCTCTTTTGCTCTGTGCTCTGGTCTCTTCTCTTGGCACTTCTGATTTTTATTGGTGCTAGACTTTCTACTTGTTGTTTTTCATTGCTCTTTGTAACTAGAGTTTCTTCTCTCTCAGTTATCTTGTTCTTCAGTGTGTCAATGGCCCGTCGTGATCAAGAACACATGCATGAAGAGGCTGAATGTTTGGTGTTCTCTGAATTGGAGGATGTCTCAGGGGCGTAGGTGTGAACTCCCATATTCATTTTCTCTCTCCTCCATGTATCCTTTGCCTCTCCCTCCCTCCCTCTCCTCTCTATCAAGTTGTGTTTCCGAAAAGGAAGAGTTTAGAGTAGTTTCTTGCTGCCGCCATCCTTCTTGCTACTACAATAGAGAGTGTCGACTGTCGACATATGGCTTCTTGTTGATGATTGGAGAGAGTGTCGTCGCCGGCTTCTTGTTGTCATCAAGAGAGTATAATTAAATTGTATAAAAGCCCATTGTAAAGGCCCATATCTTTTTCCTCTTTCTTTTGTCCAACACCTCTGATATTGGTCTGAAGTCTTTCCTTTTTGTGTATCTGTAGAAGTGTGATGTAATGCTTGTCTTTTAGATTGGATATAATAGATTTTTTAATTCTCAACTTGCTATCAGAGGAAAACGTTTTTTCAATGCTCTATCTTTGCATTTTTCCCTCCGGTAAACTGCGCTCCCATGAGAACAAAAATATATCGTTGCACGTACGTCGACTGGACATGACCTGAGCACCACTCGTTGAAGACCGACTTCAGATCTAACTCTGGCCCAAATCCTTCGAATGAAATTTGATTTGTCGACGCCCTTTGCTTGCACCCCGTCCCGCGAGCTCCCCATTCGATGCAGCTTATCGGATCCCCGACACTCATTGAAGCCCACACTCGTCTGCCCCCTAGCAGACGCTTGCCGACCCTCCTTTGTCGCTGCTCTCCGACCCTTTCTCACAAGAAGCTCGTTGATTTCTCTCTCACAGAAGCTCGCGGGCCTTCTCATAGAATCTCTTGTCGGCCTTCTATTAGAGTTCTCGTCGGTCTTCTATTAGAGTTCTCGTCGGTCTTCTATTAGAGTTCTCGTCGGTTCTCTATCAAAGAAACTCTTGCTGGCACCCCGAGTTTTGCATTGACTCAAATACTGCGAGCTCTAATTCCCAGTCTACGCGAGCTCTTATTCATAGTCTACGCGAGCTCTTATTCATAGTCTTCGCGATGTCTGATTCACAATCTCTGCTAGCTCCTTTTTCTCATCTCACCGAGCTTCGATTCGTAGTTTGGGCGAGCTCTTATTTCCTTGTCTATGCGTATCTAAATGGCGGGCTACTTAGATTCGAATGTTCAGACCCCTCTCCTATTACAAACCCTCAGTGTAACGATTATCCAAGGATCGTGGTTCTGTCTACTTTCGGATTGCCACCGTGTCTATGGGTGGTTCCAATTATCTCGAATGGTCCCATGCGGCATAGCATGTGATCTACAATCATCAACTTTATGAGCACATTAATGGGACTATAGTTTAACCTCTCAATATTGATCTCTCGTTGCAGAAGTGGAATGCTGACAACTCTTTGGTGGTAACGTGGCTTCTCCACTCAATGTCTCCCTTAGTATATCGAACTATATGCTTATGGATTCTGCTCTTGAGATATGGACTGAGGCTCAAGAAACTTATACTCAAATTGGTAGCTTTACCTTAGTGTATGAGCCATCGTCTTCTTAAACTCAAATAAGGCCCCTCTAGCATTTTCGCTTACTTCTCTGAGTTCAAGCACCTATAACAAGAACTTGACTATTTTGAGGACTTCACTCCAGCATGCACAGTCGATGCCTGTGCTTTGAAAACAAAGGAGGACCCCAGCTCTCTGTCTTTCTTATGGGCCATATAGGCCACATGCATGTCCTGAATCACCAACGTCTTACTTCTCTTCATGAAGCATTCAATTTTCTTGGGTTATGAGGATCGTCAACATTCTCTTAATTCTGACTTGATGTCCGATCACTCCGTTCTTGTTGGCATTCATTGTGAACCTCCTACTTCAGGCTCATCTATTCGACTATGCGATTATTGTGGCAATCATGGACATCTCCAGACTCTTGCTTTAACCTATATCCTTGCACCATCGCAAAAAGGCAATGGTAACTGTGGACGTGATAGTCTCTGCAAACCTTCTCACATTTTTGTTGTTCATGTTACTAACGCTTATGAAAATGGTCGTGGTAAGTTCTCCTCTGGTAATTTTTTCATTGAGGAATTTGATGCTCCACGACATGTAGTGTGCCTATTTGGGCAACTCTTCTATCACTGGTTTTGCAACCACAGGTACTCTGAGCATACAATCTGCTTCCACGATACACTCTAAGTGGATCATCAATTTTGATGCGACTTATCACCTTATTGGAGCATCGCCAGGCGTCACCTCATACACCGTCCCTCTCGGATCGTGATAAAGTTATCACCACTAATGAGCCATATTATTCCATTGCTTGCAAATAAACCATTTTATGTTCCTCTGTCATGCCCCCATGTTTGTTTTACATGTTCCCCATTTTCCCACACTTTGCTATCAATTAGTTGTTTGACGACATCTTTAAATTGCTCTATACCTATCCTTCTCGATGGTTGTGTTTTTCAAGATTTGGCATCGAAGCATCGTATTGTTAGTGGTAGGAACTATGGGGGCCTATACATTTTATACCACAAGCTCATTAAGCTCTCTCCAGTGCTCCTACTCCCTCTTATGTGGATGTGCAACAATGACACCAATGTCCAAACACCCCTCCGCAAGTTATCTTCTCAAGCTATTTTCTATGTTTCTCGTTCCATAAACAATTTTGTTTGTAATATTTGTGAACTCTCAAAACATGTACCTCATAATCTGACACATATTTCATTTTTTAGTATATTTACTTTTGATGTTATTCATATGGATGTTTGAGGACCTTATCATGTAATCTCATTATCTGACCACAATTAATTTGTGACATTTAATGATTTAATGACTATTTTTCCCCGCTCTACTTGAGTTTACTTATTAAAATAAGGGAGTAACATTATTGATTGCTTTGATCTCTTTCATTAAATGGCGGTCACTCTGTTTGACGATACTATTCGTGTCCTTCGAAGTGATAATAGGGGGGGGGGGGGGGTACGACGATCGCGGTAGTTTTTATTTACCACGTACATACATACCTCTGCCTAAAATGATGTTGTTGAAGTCAAATACCTCTTAGAAGTTACACGTTCTCTTTTTATTACAATGAATCTTCCCAAATCTTATTGCGGCGAAGGTTTCCTCGTTGTAGCTTGCCTTATTAACTCACTCCCATCCAGTACGCGGTATATATGTCTCTCATATCTCTCGTTTCTCTACCAAATGTATCGTCCACATTCTCATCTCCCTCATATGTTGGGATGTGTCTGTTTTGTTAATTTTTATCAACCCAATCATGAAAACTTGATGGACGTTCCCATAAGTGTATTTTTTTGGATACTCCTCCACTACGAAAGGATATCGTTGCTACCAACCTTCCTCGTGACGTGTACCATGGGCGTTGCATTTTGTGAAGGGGAATTTTTTTTTTTCTGCTTTCGTCAAAGGGAGAGAGACATTCATGCAGACACTCCCAATATTCTCCTTCCATTGTGACCTTGTATATTATTCCTCCCACTATTCCCACCACACGTATATCCTATCATTACCTTGACTCCTATTGTTGGGAAGCTTATTTGTCCTCTTTCACTCTATCAATGGAGGAATGTTGTTGTTGTGATTGTACAAACTCCTGTAAATTCCTCTCGATGATACACACTTTCGAATAAGTTCTCGACAAAGCCCTTCATCAACCTCTTCATACGTCTTAAGATGTAAACCAATCTCTGTAAGTATCATAATTATATCTATATCATAATCTATCGTTGTAGTACAAAGGCCTTTTTCTCCTTTGTCCTATGTTAGTATTCCTAAAATATGGCAGGAGATAGTTTTGATATATCAGAATAGAGAAAGACAATGAAGGAAGAGATGATTGCATTGGAAAGAATCAGACTTGAGTTCTATCTCCTCGCCCATCTGTGACAAAAATTATTTGATCAAAATGATGTTTTCAGTCAAACAAATTCCATAAGGGGTCGTAGAAAGATAGAAAGCAAGGCTGTCTCCTCCGAATATACTCACACTCCTGAATTGACTATCATAAAACATTTGCGGCGGTTGCCAAAATGGATTCCATCCGCATTGTCTTAATCATGTTGCATGCCTAGGATGGGCCTACAACAGCTAGGCATGGAAAATAATTTTTTACATGGCGATCTCAAAGTGGAGGTATACATAAAGTTTCCGCCGGTTTTATTGAAGAAAAGATTAGAGAAAAGTTTGTCAACTAAAAGGATCTCTTTATTGTTTGAACTTTGAAGTAGTCCCTTAAAGATTGGTTTTGGAAGGTTTCGTAAGACCATGATTCTATTAGGACACAAACATGTTCACTCTAATCATACTCTCTTTGTTAAAAGAAAGCGGTGAAAGGGGTTGTTCTTATTCTCGATGTTAGCAATATTATTATCATAGAAAATGATTTGGAAGAAATCATGTGGCTTAAAATACGCCTATGCAAGGAGTTCAAAGTTAAGGATCTAAAAAGTTGAAATATTTTTTAGAAATTGAAGTTGCGAGATCAGACCGCGAATCTTCATTTTCTTAGAGGAATAGTGTGTTGGATTAAGTAAAAGAAACATGAATGCAGGTGTGTGCCTATAGATGCCCTTATAGAAGCAAACACTAAAATGATAAAGAAAAGGATGATAAGAAAGTAAACTCCCCAAGTTACCATAGAATAGTGGAAAACTTATCTCCTCACACACACTCGTCTTGATATCACAATGCAGTGAGGATCCCCGAGTTGGCACAGTGCTTCTCCCAAA